>VZRN01002051.1:639150-652811 GCA_013397935.1 Dasyornis broadbenti
TTTACCACTCAGGGAAGAGAGAAGAAGTGCTGATTGTCAAACACTAGGCACCGGAGAGGAACAGATTCTCTTCTGAAAAGGAGCAACTCATAGAGGCAGAGAAAATTGGGCTGGAAAGAACATCTCATCTGTGTTTAACAAACCAGATTGTTTTTTTAATCTTCAGAAGTCCCCGGTATCTCTCTGTTGGGGCCAAGAAGGTAAAAGTAGTATTTAAAAAAAAAAAAAAAATTAAAAAAAAATCCTCAGGTTATTTTAGCCTGCTCTTAGGAAGTGAGTCTGTTTTTTATGGCATGACTGAGCTAGCTCATGCCATGGCTTGCAAAACAAAACGAGACCCAGAGAGAGAGGGAATATTACCTGAGTCATGGCATTTGCTTATTAATGCAGGCGTCAGACAGCAAGGCCAAGTCACATGGCAGGACCAAGTACATGTGCATGTATCAAGTTTTAGGCTCAACACTGGATTTGCTTTAGGTGCTTTTTTTTTTTTTCTTTTTTTTTAATTTTTAGATCTCCAATTAAATCCTTCTGCCCATAGCCCTGGTGCTTTTCAAATGCTAAGCACACTAGACCCCCCTCAGATCATGCAGGCAGCATGTAGCCCACAGGCATCAAGCTGGAGCTGCAGGAGTTGCTAGGGCCCCACCAACCCTCGGTGTCATGTCAGCAGCCTTGGCTGAAACCTGTCCTTCTCACCCAGTCAGTAAGCCCTTGGGCCGTGCTCCTCTGGCATTAATAGTCCTTGTCCTCCTAGTCTGGAGTGACTCTCCATGTTCTCCAGTTCTGCATGCTGCGGACAATAGCGGCGGCTGAGAGCGTGTGAGCAAGGGCCAGAGCTAGAGCTGCAGCAGGCAGGGGAGGGGGCTTGGGCAGTCAATGACCCCTTGCAGGGAGCAGTGAAGCTGAGGCTCGTCTCATTTCAGCCATGGGCTTGAGTGCCTAATGCCTGTGCTATCGTGGTCAGCCTCAGCAAAGGCACAGGTTGCTCAGGAGGAGGCAGGCCCTAACCTTTTTACATGGAAGGGCCAAGCACTCACCCAAAAACACAACAGGATCTAAGTCAGTGTTCACTTCTCTTTCACCAGGTACAAGCTTGTGAAAGCAGAGGTGTGCTGCTAATAACCATAGTCAGGCTTAGTGCAAGCATGGCCTGTGCTTTCCTGTACAACTCCGGTACAGTTAAAAGAAAGGCTAAAAAAATAGCTATCAGTCTGCCTTGACATTGTGGGACTGTAGTTAGGAAAAAGTTTCCATCCTCTGGGGAATTCCAATATTTCTACGCTTTTATTTTGCTTTCACTTGAGTTACAGAGAATTGAAATATCTGAAGTCTGTTTGGTTTGGGGTTTTCCTGTTCTTTCTGTGGGGAAAACAAGTCCTATGTTTCAGAAACAGTGAAATGCTTCCCTGTGAGTCAGCTCAGCTTTAAAGGGCATTTCTTTAAAATGTCACATTAATACTTGGATGCTGTCATTTATGTTAGCCCCCAACCCTGTTTTTTAGAGACTGGGCCCCCTTTCTGAGTTAACTGTCTCATGATAGCCTCGTCAGCTCAGGGTACAGAAGAATATTTTGCATTATTGAAGGTACTGAATACTGAAAGGTATTGAATGGTTGGCCCAGAGAAAAGAAAGATAATTTTTCCTGCAATGGAAAGAAGTGTTTTACAGAGTTATTATGCAAGGCATCAGAGGTGGCATCCTCATACCATCATGCTCATCCTGCTTTCTGCTCATAACTTCTTTTGCCATTTACAAATACTTCACATCCATGCAGTAGCTCCAATCACTTCGGTAAGTAAATTGGGAAACCATTTGCATTCAAGCTTTCAATGAGATAAAGGGCTAGAATTAAAGGAGAGGGGACCAAGTGGCTGAAAAAGGAGAGGTGACCCAGCCCTCTGCAGAAGAGCAGGCACTTCTGGTGCTCCAGTGGGTTGGAAAGCACAGTCTGTCTGTCTTGAAGCCAGGCTCACCCACTGTGAACATGGAGAAGCTTAGAGAGGGAAAGACCTGCAGAATCCACCCTGCATCATGGCCTGCTTGACTCGGGAAACTGGTGGCCAGTGAGGAAGGTGCCATGTAGAAATATGGAAGACATTCACATGTGCATCATTAACTTCATTATTTCCATTAAATAACCCCTGACTTGGCCCAAAGTTTATCTCTTTGCAAATAGTCCTGAGCACTGTCCTGTCAGATCTTCCTTTCCCCAGTGGAAAACATCCCTCTCCTTGGGAATGGCTACAGTAATTTTGAGGGGAACACTAGGCTTTACTGTAGCACTAACAGTTGATAGCCTGCTGCTTTTTGCACCTGAGGTCTTCCACTGACTGTAAACATTATAATTTCTTATTATTTATTTCTTTTATAATACAATTCAAAAACTGCTCCAGCCACTGCCCTCCCAGAGAGATTGTTAATCAGGCACAATGGCACTGCAGGGAGTGGTGAGGGCTCTGTTCAGATATCTTCTAAGAATATGTGAGGACCACCAACATCTTTGCACAAGTAACCTGAACCAAAGGAAAAATAATCTAGCAAAGCAACTCTGTCCACTGTAACAATTACAAGGCTTCTTCAGAACTAAATCTAGTTAATTATTTTTTAGTTCTTGCAACTCATTCTTTATATTTAGAAATTTAAAAGCTCCAACAAGAACAAAAACCCAGCCCATAAGTGAGTCATTCAAAAGCCCTCTGTTCTTTTTCCTGTTTTCTAACTCAATATGGAAAGTGGCTCATGATTTGTGTCCTGATATGCAAAGCCTATATGAGCCTGAGGGAGCTTCACTCAGACTTCATGGCCACAGTAGTCTACAACAGTGACTTCAATGGAACAGAACTCCAGCTAAAAGAGAGGCTTCTGGGTGTATTGGTCACAGTCATTGCAAAATGTTCTGTGAAGATGCCCACCCCTTCTGGAACTACAAATTAAACGAACGACCTCATTTCAACTTTCTTTCTGTGTGTGTACTGGTACAGTATACTTGGTTACACACAAAAATTTTAAAAATGGTGCTTTTCCATGGTCAGCAGAATTAATCAAACCTTGTTTTCTATGGAGTGATGCTCTACATCCTGATTCTGGCCCAGAATCTGTACCTGCCAGTTTGCTCCACGGTGCTGCTGCCTGCACCCATGGGCTGGCACACAGCAGGAAGCAGACAATGCAGCAGTGGGCAAAGGGCTTGGGCATGCCAATCAAATCCTCTGGCAAAACCACCAGTGGAGGACAACCAATCTAGGCCCATTTTCTTCACCAGGTTTGCATAAAACCAGTAGGATCTCCATTAGTCTGAATCTGCCATTCATCAAAGGTGGTAGGTGGGAGCCAACAGGCTTCAACATTATTGAGTTTGGAGTGTCTGATCAATAAATACATAAACAGCAAAGCAGATGAATGAGATGGTTGCTGAAACCTGGTTGCCAAAACTTGGTTGCCAAAGGAAATGCATTTTAAAAGCACCTATTTTGAGTACTAAAAGGTTTCCTCGTGGATTAGGAGCAAAATATTATTTTGATCCTTAGAGGTAGCTGCAATGATATTGCTGTAGACCTGATTGTCTAAATAGACAAGATGCAGGGTTTCTTTGAAAAGTTCATATCTTTAGATCTAAGGTTTGTGTACCCAGTTAATCCACTTTCTCAGTTATATTACCTGGTCTAGTAAAAGGTACTCCCCTTTTTTTTTTTCAAACAGTGCCTCTCTTAGGGATATGGAGACTCTTAGACACTGAAGTAGTGGGCCTCAGAGTAAGTACACAGATGAGATAGTTAATCAGTCACTCACAGATTGTTTCTGAGATAGGAGAGCTTTCATACTCTCTCTTCGAGAGTTCTCAGGTTCGTGATGACTGAAAATGGGGGGATGGTTTCAGTACCACATTTATAACTACAGGAATGTAGAGTCCACCTTTAACTCGAAAATATTTGCATAAAGCATTCAGGTAATATAAAGAAAACTGATTACTTTATACCAGCTGGATTACAGCAAGCTGATATTGACTTCAAGTTTAGGTTGTCAGCAAGATTTATTTTACTCAAAGTAAATATTGACTATGGCACCGCCAAGGCCAGTATTTACTTTGGAGGAATATCAATCTTGTGGCTTAAAACTGGAAGTCAATATCATCATTGTTATACTTTCTCATAAGTAGTAGGGAGGAGGGGCTTTGTCTAATGGGAGACATATATACATATATACATAATTTAAGATAGAGTGAAGAAAAGAAAATATGGAAAGATGGTTATTACCTTGGACCAGTAAAAAACAGAAGTTGCTGGAAGGAGCCACACAGTCAGGATATTATAACTCCCAGGGACATCCTTCCTGCAGACACTGGTTGTTGACCTCTTTGAAAGTAAACACCAAGAAATGTAAGTGGTAGATGCCATCAGGAATAGTATAACATATGGAACAAGAATTTCTGTTCCCAGCCTCCTTTGAACTGTCAGTTGATTTTGTCTTAATACTCTGTAAGCCCTACAAAATACAACATGCCTGCTCTGTCATGGGTTAAGTTTAGAAAGCCATTGAAATTGTGCTTATTGGGGTCTTTGTTACTTGTGTCTCTGTAAAGAAACACAGCATCTAAACTTAAACCAAGAGGAAGACAAGGAGTCTGTTTGGATTTGGGGCCACTAATATGGAAAATGCTCTACTTGCTTTTCACTCTGTTGGTGAAACTGTGGAGGAGGGCATTAAATCCATAACTGTTACGTTATCCACGAAATCTCTTGGCACATGCACACACACTGTGTTCCTTGATAAAACAGTGCTTTCCCAGTTTAAGTGCTACAAGAATATAAAAATAGCCATTTTCCTGCTAATGTCAGATAGTCCTGTTAATTGCAGAGACAGACAGACGGTCCTCAGGATTCCATGGAGATGGAAGAGGAGGAGTGCTCCCCAGCACAGAGCCTAGGTATAACAGTGCGCAGGAAGTACTAACAGGTAGCCCCTACTGTGAAGAACCAGGACAAGTCTACCAAGGACTGTGGCTGGTTTCCAAGGGGACTCGTTCATACCACCACATTGCTGCTGGTAGAGGACAAGTTTGACACAGGCCAGCTAAAATACACTTTCTTAGCTAAGAAGCCCATGGACTGATTCTTAGCCACGTATAGTTTGCAGCTGCTGGAGCTGAGACCTTCCTGACCTAAAGCTCAGCACCCTCCAGATGTTGATAGAGACAGATCTGTGTCTGTGGAAATCCAGCCTTGACACAGACACCTCTGCCAAATGGTGCCAAGGACTGCCTGTCAAGAGTATGCACGAGTAAAGGAAAGCTGCATGGCACTGAACTGCTTCTCACTTGCCAGCTGCACTGGGAGGCACGAGCGGCACAGGGGTCACTTCCCAAGCTAAAAAACGTGACACGCGTCAGGTCTCTGCAGCAGGCCATTCACTCTCTCAGGAAAATCCTCAGCTAGTGGCTTACAGCTGGATTTGCCATCATACAAACACACAACTGTAATGTTTGCCCTTCAAAAGCTCTACGGACTTAACAGCTGCTGTGGCAATTGCTGTGAAGATCTGAGCTGAGCTTGCTAGAAACACCAGGCACCTCGCTTCATGTGTTAGTTGCATTTGCTTGTTGTAACCCTCCAAAGTACAGACATCAGAGCTGAGAAAACTCGTACTGGCTTTCCTGAGCCTGTCCACTCACTCTGCTTAGCTGTGCTTGTGGCAGTGCCAAGCTTGCAATGTTGGTGGGTTCCCGTCTAGAAGCTTTGTTGGGGCCAGTCCTGTGCATGAGCAATGACAGCTCTTCAGAGAGCTTTCAGGACACTCAGCATAGAGGAGCTGCGCAAGTCATCCAACAGCAATGGTAGCTTAGGTCACTTGCAATAAGTGACTCTCTATATATCTGAGATCAATAAATGTCAGCCTGCTGTGAAATGACTTAATGACATTAAGTTAGTGGATGTTAACAAGATGACATTGGGGTAACGTGATCATCTATTGCCTTTGACCAGGCAGCAAGTTGCTATTTTATTAGCTTTTCTTCTCCCTGTATTTTTATGGTTTGGTTTAGAAGATGGAAGAAATTTTGGCTATGGAATTTTACATTTTTGAAGTAATAGATGTGAATTTTGTCCCTCAATTCACATGAAAATAATTCAGTCCTGACTCATGCAAATGCCAAGAGAAACACAATGGGCTTGGAATAAGATGCTTCCCCTGCATGACTGCTTCAGAATATTGTAGGAGGGAACTCTAGAAAGTAACGAATAGCAGTCATTTCATATGGCATCCACAAGACATAGGGTTGTTAAGTTGCAACACAGAGGCATGTGGTCCCCAAGATGAAAAACTGTCACACACTAAAAGTTCATCTGAGAGCAGCTTGTCTTGCGCAAAGCATTTGCTCTCACAGTAGTAACAGGCTGAGTTTCTTCTCAGATAGTTGCTTGTGTATGTGTGTTTGCCTTGATTTGCTGCAATTTTTATGCATCTCACTTTTTTTTCATGTGAACTTCTTCCTTTAATACTAAGTGCTGTTGCCAAGGGTGGGATGTATCCAACCCCTTCCCACATGTCAGGCCTTCAGCTTCAGTCGTAAAGTCAACATGGGTTCTCCCAGTGGGCTGATGTGAGGGGCAACTAGGCTATAATTGAGTCCCTCAGGAAGGTTTAACATGAGAGGAGATGAGGTCTGTGGCTTTGTCCAAGGCAAGAAGCTGAGAGAGGAAATGAAGGGGGACCCAGGAGGTGCTCTCCTTCACTCTCACCTTCCATGCCAAGAAAGGCATAATGATGCATTTTGGAAGAGATATTTATTTCTGTTCCTGCCATTCAAAATTATTTCATTCCCTGCATTTGTGTAGTTTCTTTGGCTTCTTCAGCTTTAGTGAAATCCCTTCCCTTGTTCAGATTCATAACATTTTTTATAACTGGCCATGCAAGAGGTCTGGAACGCCGTCGGCCTCTTTGGGAAATAATTACTGTTTGTGTGGTCTAATAAATGGTCCCAGAGGGTTCAACATAAAATAGCCAGGGTCTACAGGAAAGAAAACTATGTGGAAACTCGTGCAGCCTCACTAATCTGCAAGGAACAAAACAAAGTTGTACCCTGGGGTAAGAACCAGTAGCGACTCGCTTAATTGCTACCATGTCAGCGTGTGAAACTACTAGCTCCGCACAAGCTAATGCGAACCTGATGCGGTCAGATTTCTGATTGAGACCAGCTAAATATCACTTCAAACGAGCAGATAATCCCCACGACAGATCTGCTGTGCAGCCGGGGCTGTTTGTTATCTGAGCCTGGTGAGGTGGCCAGTGAGGAGGACATGGACACACCAGGGGGGTCACCTTTAAAGTGTGATGGGTATAAATAGTGGCTACTGCCTCTGAATCCATGTCCCTCCCTCACCTACTTCACTTATCCTTCCCATGGAGAAGAAATTCAGCCAGAGGGTGATGAGAGCAGAAGGTGAAGTCCCTTTGATTAGATCACAAATGACCCTCTGCATTTCAATCCCATTTCCTTCCTTCCCCTAAGGTGGGCTTCAATGAGGGTACTTGATCTTCCAAGTCCAGTAATCTCCACTGTGACCACATGAGGAGGAATTACAAATGCAGGGAGGAGGCCACACGCTGATCTGCTGCCCCAGATTCGGGTTCAAAAAGTCATAACTCAAAATCCTGCTTTGTCCCAGCTGCACAAACCTCAGTCAGCCTGCCCTGAGGCAGTGATGCCATGGCTGACATGATGCCTGTGTCCCCTTCATCACGAGACAACATTCCCATGCTGGCCCTTCTGCAGATCTCTGCCCCAGGCCAGGCCATGAGATGGTCTCACACTCTTTGGCTTGAACTGCTCCAAGAGTTAATCCCGATCCCAGTTCTCTGGCTGCAGTCCCGGAGCTTTGCTCCCAGTGTGTGCCCAGACATGCTTACACTGTCCAGCCCTGCAGTGCCTGGCCAGGCACACAGGAAGGCTGTGGTAAAGCCAGGAATGAAACCATTGCCAGAAAGACATCCTGGCAGTCCTGTGCCTGCCTTAATCACTAGATTGCACTTCCTTTGCTTCACCCGTTACACAAGGTTTCTTCTTTCTTGGTATTTTCAATGGGACACTCTCCAGTTTCCAGTGGGTTTTAGACATGATAAACAAGGCTGCTGTTTGTTTCTTTTAAGTGTATGTGAACACTTTCAGTTACAAATTTCTGTAGTCTTTTCTTTGAAAGGAATCAAAATTCAGAAGTGTGGAAAGTTTTCCTGTAACACTTTTGATGCTCCTGTAAATCTTTCCTCTTTCAATTAAATCTGCAGGAAAGTGAACATGACAGTGGCGCAGTATCCACTGTATTACACACTGTAGTCACTGAAGGAGAGCTCCCATGGCTGCTTGGTTGTGCACCAGGCAGCTTTTGGCACATGACAAAGTGTCCTCATTCATCAGGAGTGGAGATGCTATGGAGACACTGGGTAGGTTCAACAAGGAGAGGCAGTGCCAAGGCATTGCCTAACTGTGCATTCTGCATACCCTGTATGTTTTAAAAAGAACTATTATTGTTTTATCTGAAAATACTGAGGCATTTCATTATCAGCTTTCATACAAGGAAACTGTTTTTAAAGGAAGTACCAAGCAGGTTGTTAGGAGAAAGGGGGCAATGAAAGAGGAGAGAGCATCTGTCTGAGATTGATCAGAGGAGCTTTAAGTAGGTTAGAGCAACAGTAAGTAGCTTCTTTTTCAGGTCCCTCAGGGTCCTGTGTCTGCACCCAAAACAGGACCCCTTTTTTGGGTGGCATGTGCAGACAGGAGAAGAGGGACATTTATCTTTTGTGGCCAGACAACATCCTGAACAACTTGTAGGCAAATAGGTGTTGAGGACCACAGGCCGTTGTGCTGTTGCCAGCAGCAGAAGAGCTGGCCCACACTTACAGCTACTCTGTAAATGGTCTTAGAAGGTCAAGGGGGGTTAAACAGCTCATGGAGTGTGCACTTGCAGATGTCATAGAATCACAGAATTATGTAATCACACAATGGTTTGGGTTGGAAGAGACCTTAAAGACCATTTAGTTTCATCCTCACTGCCATGGACAGGGACCTTTTCACTAGACCAGGTTTCTTGAGTGCTTCCAGGGATGGGGCATCCACAACTTTTGTGGACAACCTGTTCCAGTGCCTCACCACCCTTGACAAGCTGTTTCATTGGTAACCTCCTCCCCACCACACAATTTCCTCCATCAGCAGCCCACCAAGCTCTGACAGGCACACCATCCCATTTCTGCCCTTCCAGGAAACAACACCCTACTCTGAAACCTTATAATGCACACTCACTAATCTCACTCACCCAGCGAGCTGGTGCCGATAACAGAGTTGACATCAAACGGCAGAATCCCCTGATTTGCACTGCCCGGCCATAAATTAACTGAACTCTATCCCCAGCACCCCATCCCTGTGACCTCTGAAGTGCTATGTTTGCCAGGGCACTCTGTGTGCTAAGTCAATGTGGAAATCAGGTTAGTCATACTTTCCTGGAAGTGTGATCTTGCCCTGCTTGGCTGCAACCTGTGAGCTTCCCCAGCGCCACAAGCACTTTCAAAACTGAATGCTTTTCCAGTGGAAAGCCTTCCTGCTCTATTGTGAAGCAGGACTGAAATGATTTGCATTGGGAGCCAGCAGGAATTCAGGTTGAAAAAAAAAAAAAAAGAAAAGAAAGGAGTTTGCTGAGGTGGCCATATCAATGTGTTTCACACGGAGGTTTGCTTTCAGCTCAGAAAGGGATCAGTGGTTATGTGAGATAGGAGAGTCCTGCAGAGAAGTCACAGTTGTGGATTGTTCCCTAGCTGAACTGCTGCATCTCTCATAAAAACTGGAGCAGCCCCAAGACAAAATGCAATTGTCAATCCTTAACATGTCGTGAGAATAAAAAGAGAAATTATATTGCAAGCAGGCAGTAAACAAGGAGAAAAGTTACCTGTTCCAGGTAAATGAAGAGCCAGGCACACCCAGGCCTCATCCAGGCACAACAAATTCAACTTATCTGAAGGACAACATCATCCTATTTCTTGATATTCCAATTGGGTGGGTCTTCTCTGAAGTTAAAAGGGGTGAAGGACCTCTGACACTAAGCAGACTGCAAACTTAATTTGCAGAAATGTTGGCAAGTTCATAATCTAGGAAAGGTTCAGAACAATTGTTTTAATAGGAATTTTATTTAAATTATGTTTCAGAATAAATAAATTAAAACATCAAAATTAAATTGTGTTTCAGTGATTTTGACATAGCATTCTCATTTCAAACTTTAAATAAACTGAAGCACTTCTCTCTCCAAAATCCTGTTTGGGAAAGAGTTCTGCTTTGAGGAATTGCTGTTTGCTGTTACACAAAGGCTCTACAGAAACCTCCTGCTGGCCAGAGTTTCTGGATCTACACTGCTTCAGTCCTGATAGCACTGGAATTTCAAAGGTGTGATATTTGGTCTATAAGCCTTAATCGTCCTCTGCAGAACTGCAAATGGACCCAGTGTTGCCTCCTGCCCTGCCATGCTGCATTAGAACTTTGTCATCCAAAGGCCAAGACCTGTCAAGATGTCTGGGGCTCAAATGCATCTGTAGCTCTGATTTCCCACTTCATTCAATGATTACCTCTAATAAAGGCCATGAAAAAGGCTCACGAAGTCATGAAGAGTTTTCAGACTATAAAACTTGCACAGTTTAAAACCCTCTGTTTTGTATAACAAAATGTCTTCTGTAATACTCTGCTGCCAGCTAGCAGATTCTCCTAAAGAATTTATTTCACTCTTTTTCAGGACAACAAACTGCTTAGCAGCACCTGCAAGTAGGTGGAAGCAATCTCCCTCTGTCCTGCAGCCCCTTCACAGGGGTGCACTGATCATTAGGGCAGGGTTACCTCTGAGTGACAGTAGCAGGGACCAGAATCTGTGAGTTGTTCAGCAAGTGAGCTGAGACAAACCCCAAATAAGTCAACAAGCTGGAGAAGCACCTCCTGTCTTTCCAATCAAGGCTTTTGAGTAAGTGAACAAGGTTTTCTAGTCCTATGGTGTCATCTTGGAGGAGTAACATCTTCACTCCTGGGAGTCCAAGACTGAGCTGCGAGACTGCAGCAAGAAACATCCATGTGCAAGAAACATCTTCCCACTTAGTGCTAGCTGGAGGAGGCCTGGCTGTGGCCCAAAGAGTGGGGCACCTGCACCCCAGTGCTCTCCCACAGGCTGTGTCAGCTTCACCAGAAAGTTGGGTTGATCTCCTCCAGGAAGATTAGGCCTGGAACAATGACAGGATCAAGTAGTGATTTGGTCAGCAAGAGCACAGCTGCACCCATGGCAGCCACTGCAGGTTAAAGGTAGAGAAGTGGGGGACAGTCCCCCACACATCTTTCCCAAGTCTCATAAGCATAATAGAGCATGAATATAAAAATGACATGAATCTGGGGTCTGCTATCTTCCAACAGCTTCTGGAACAATCCTTACACTCTTTACAAAAGTGAACAAACTATAAACAACCATGACATTGAGCATATCCCCTTCCATAAATACTGTAGCAGACAGCACTGTAAGGAACTCTGGATAGGTAGTAAGAAACCCTGTGGGGATTAGGTTTGCAAGGAGTCAGGACTCAAAGATCCCCTTACACTGAGCAACACAGACATCTCTTACAGCAGGAGACATAAAGATCTGTCCATCTTCATGTGTCTTTCCCTGACTTTGGCTGGCCTGTGAGCAAGGGGACTGAGCAAAAGATGCCCTGGAGAGGACATTTTCCTCGCAGAGTCAGCCAGGTTCTATCTTGAGATTTAATTTCCTGTGAACCAAAGCAGTGTCAGAGCCTGTCAGGTGGCAGGTTGTCTGTGAACTGGGAGTAGCAAACCCCTGTTGTAAAGCTCTGGGCTTACTCTACCTGAACTATGTCTATACTCTCAAATAAACAGACCAGGGCTCATGAGGCCAAGTGCCACAACACAGCTTATATACACACAACTGAACTTACTTTCACCTTGAAAGAGAGTGGCCTTATCCCTTCTGTATTTTGGAGACTGGACTAAAACCCTGCTGGAAAGCAACCAGACAATCTGGATAATAATGGAAGAGTGGCCAGGCCCACTGCCAGCCAGCCCGAAGTCCTGGTGCCAAAGGACATTCTGCTGTGAACCAGGTCCCTAAGGCTGGTCTGGCTGCAGCTGATACACCTGAAGCAGTTGCCATTCAAAACGTTCATCATCTCTCCATCCCACACACTTCAGCAATTCTGCCACCATAGCTGTGGGAATTATTTATCCAGGCCAGGTCAGCCAAACCTGGCTGAGTTTGAATGGTTTTGGTTCTTGAAGGACCTGGGTCAGTCAGAGCGACTGGAAATTAAGGATTGATTTTGCTATCAGCTGTGATGTCTGTAGGAGGTGAAATGACCTGAAGCCAGGGAAGTTTCCCTCTGGCTGATATGCAGGCAGAGGATGTGTGGTGGCCTTTGTGTTCCCGTTCTGCTGAGCACAAGTCATTCATCGCTTTTTTCACTCTGCAGCTCATTGTGACAAAATGTGACAGTGCCAAGGGTCCGCCTTTACTGGGAAAATTTTACCAGGGGCGAGGGTAGGTCTCTGGTTCAGTCTATAAATACTTGAGAAAAACAGGAGAAAAATGCCTCTGTTTTTATATTGCAGGGGCACTCATTACAACTCATAGTACACCTGTGTATCTTTCCCAGTTTTCGACAACTTCATGGGCTTGGCCAAAGCCGCTCCCTGCGTGCTGCCAGTTGCTCTGGTTTTCAGCCAAGCTGCACAGATCAGCCTCACAGCAAGTCTCTGAGGCTTCAAGTGCAGTAAAATGTAGGTCAGATCTTGCCCTGTAGCTGGGGGCAAGCTGCCCTCTGGATCTGTGGAGTCTGTGGAGCCCCAACTCCTATGTCAGGCATTGTCTCGCCCTTTGGCTTGAATTTTATTTGTGAGAATTAGCCTGGAGGTTGAGAAATTACAAATGGACTGGCCAATGTTTGCGAATAGAGTTGGGCAGAGGGCATTATGCAAAGCAGGAGACACTGGAAAATCAAATAAAAATACTGTCCTGAAAAGCAAATTGCATAATAAAAATAACAATTAAAGTTTTTTTGTTGTTTTCTTTAAATCTGGTCTGTGGATAGGAGCCTTTACGGTCATTTTTTGACCCCTGCTCACCCAGCCCTCGGGGAGATGTGCAAACACAGGCAATTAAAGGGGGGAGCAAGGAGGCTCTTCCTTCCCCAGCAGAGCAAAAGTCACCGCAGAGGGTTCCTCTTGCGGGCGATGGAAGGGTGGCTGGCTGACGAGGAGGGGCGGTGGGCAGGAGGGGCAGTGGGCAGGAGGGGTGGCTGTCGATGCCGAGGTGTGATGGCCCCACAGAAACCCACGCATTGTGCGCGGCAGGGCGAGCCGGCGCTTTGGTGCCAGCCAAGAAAACAAATGCCTTCCCGCTGTCTCCTGGAAATGCTTCCACAGCTCCTGCTGAGCGCGTTCATTTCAAAGCCCGCTGACTTTTTGCCCTTTCTAATAGAGCTTAAAATGTTTCAGTTTTCCAGGCTCCCCCCGCCCCNCTCTGGAGCCTGGCCGCTCCAGCTGCGGGGCTGCTATCCCGTCTTTCCCATCCCGGGCTCTCCCCTTTTTCCGGGAGTTTCTTGGCTCCCCTCAGCCGCCGGGAGCGGCTCCCCCGCC
>VZRN01002051.1:653619-806794 GCA_013397935.1 Dasyornis broadbenti
TGCGGGGGCTGTCGGCGGCAACCGCTCCCCCTCGCCGCCTCCGCTGCCCCCGCAGCACAGTCACCCTATACCTGCCACTCAGCCCCGGCAAAAGAACTTTTGTTTAATGGCATTTGTGTGCGGCCACAAAGAGCAAAGGCAGCTGAGGCAGATAAGGCTGAGAACCTGAAACAGATGTAAAAGAGATCAGATCGAGTTTTCTGCAGATCCTCAGCTCCTGTAGAGATTTATGACCCCTTTTAACCCCATTTTAAATAGGTTAAACCGGGCTTGTTTTATACGGACGAAATGAGACCAGCACTTCTATAGAAATTTATCCAGGAATGGACCGGCCCCCCCAGTTTTGCTCCGTTCCTTATCATTAAGCCAGCCCCTTTGGCCACTGCATTGCTCATCGTTTGAAAACTTTTCTGTGATCTCATTATAACTCACATCCTCAGAAAGATCACAAAGCTGCCAGTTGACCTTTAGCCCCTGAAGAGTCCTAATTTTGGGTTGGCAACTTACAGCTCAACAAGCGAGGCAAGGCAGGCGGACAATAGAGGCGGCTGAGGACGGGGAGCACAGCACAACAATAAGCTGTCCTTGGAAGTGCTGGGCTGCGATTGTCATCCCAGACACAATCATGGGAGACTTGGTTGGGATCGCTTTCTTTTGGCAGACAGCTTTGAACTCTGCTCTTCCCTTCCTGTTTCTCTGTTAATTATAAGTTTGTGCTTCTTCCCAATGACAGATGAATCCGTCAGGGGCGAGAAAAACCAAAGGGACAAATTCTGCTCAGTTGGGGCTGCTGAGCCTCCACTGGCTCCCACCAGCTTACTCCAGAGTTACACTACAGGGCCTGAATTGAGAGGAGAATACAGCTTAATAGGTCGGCCAGCTGTTTGCACAAAAGGCATAAACCAGTCTTCCTTGGAGAAGGTTTGGCAAAGCACAGTGATTCTCACTACAGAAAACAGCTAAGCTTTAAGGCTCACTTGCTGCTGCAGAACTGTCCTCTTCCTCTTCTCACAGACACCAACAGCACCAGTTTCTAGAAGATCCTGGGAGTCATTTCTTGAGGGCTCCTGCACTGCCCAATGGAAGGGGTGGCAGCTCTACAGCCCCCTTACAACTCCACTACCACTGACTTTACCTGTGAGGTGACGTCATGATTTTTTTTAAACGAGAGTGTCACTAATATCAAGAGGTTTTTTTTTTTTTCAAAAGTGCCTTTCCCACTGTTGTCCTAAGATGGACACTCACAACAAAGCAGCCCTAGAAACACTACCTTAAGAAGAACCATGTCAATTATTTCCATTTCATGGGTATTACTGACTCATCACAATTTTCTATTGCACTGAGCTTTTGAAGCCAGCTGTAAGAAGTGGAACATATTTCATTTTTGTCATGCAGGGGTTCTTCTGAATCCCTGCATTTTCTCTGGTTGGGGATGGAGGTAAATGGGGGAAGTTCTCTAACAGCGACACAAAGAGTGTTCCAACTTGTGGCTATGCTTCCACTCTCCCACGCATGCACCTGTGTCCCCAAGCCTCTAACAGCAGCATCACAGCTGAAAAAAGCTTTGCTGTGCTCAAAGGAAAATAAGAAATGTGACTATCCAGCCTGGGAGGGAAAGAGAGAAGACTTCTAACTCGAGGTCATGTCTCAAATCAGTATTCATCAGGCACATGCTTAAAGAAAAGGGCTCCTGACAAGAAAAAAGCCCGCACAAATAAAAGTTAGACATCATAAAATGGAAAGGAAGCCTCTAAATTTTCCCACTTTTGGGGCCGGTGTTTTCTGCTGAACTTCTACCCAGCCACTAATTCGCACCCATGCAAATGACCACAGATGTCAGGGTTTTTTCCCCACAATTTACACATACGTGAGAAAATTCAACTTGCACCAAGAGGGCAGAAAATCAAGTGTTTGCCACAGCTGCTGGTGCTGAGGGTTCATGTCCATCAGCAAACACCCGGGGCTGAGGAGCGGATGCTGCACACGTGGGCAGCTGCTCCTGGAGAGGCAGCATACTCGCCTCAAAGCCCTGTGTCTGGCAGATGCTGCAGGGCTGGGGCTCAGACCAAATCCCGGCGTCTCCTATCCCCGTGTTGCTGGAGGAGTTGAAGTTCCTCTGCCTTTGGGCAGACATCTCAGGGCCAAGGGCAAGAAGGTACAAGGCAATCTTCTTACTTCTTCAGTGGGAGGCCAGGTAGAATTTAGCCTAACTTCCTACCCTCGCCATCTCTGCCTCAGCCTGCAAATTAACTCCATCACCCTAAATCCGCAAACTGAGCAGAGAGAGTTGATTTTATTTCAAGGTAACATAAAAAGTCTATAAAAAGGTTAAAAGCCCCATATAATTATCTTTCTTTATTTTATTTTCACTCCCATGGTATTAATTAAAAAAACTGCCCAGCCTGAGAATTCGATTCCTTCTATCTGATATGGGGACGCAAAGGAATCTCTCTTGAGAAAGGTCTCCAGAGTCCTTAATCACCATTTAGGGGCCCTGCTCTTTGAAGGGCCATAGAGGAACAAAGTGGTTTGGGGATTAGCAAATGGCTTTTATTTCTTCCCTAATGATGAGCAAAGTGCAACGAATGCCTAGGGCAGATGATAAATTGAGGCAGAAAATGTTGCACAAGTGCCTTTTGCTAAGCTAGAGGATCAGTGTCAACAATATAAAAAAAATGCCTCTGTTTGCTCATAAGAAATAATGTTTGAATCGTTAAACAGTCGAGACGGTATTGGCCATATTTAACTGCCTTGTACCTGCAGCCCCTTTGCAAACAACCCCTTTGAAGTGACTTCAAAGGGTCTGTGCACATAAGGAGAGGCTGCAGTATCAGTCACTCCATTGGGTACTCATGGGACTGGGAGCAGAGCACAACAGAGCAGAGCTGATGCTGCCCAACAACATCATTCAGGGTTGGGAGTGAAAAGGAAGGCTATCCAAGAGTCCCTGAGAATATTTTACTCCAAAGAAGAGAAAGAAAAAAGTACAGCATGTTCCTTTGACACTGTCCTGCAAGCCACTTTGAGCTGGGGTTTCCTTCGGTCATCGGGAAAAAAAAACAAAACTCAAACAACAAAAACTTGATTCTAGGGGAAAAAAAATTAAATAGAGTCATGATGCTATGTAGCATGTTTCTGTGGTGAGGGTGAGGAACCCAGGATGGAGCCAATGACCCCAGAAGTCACTGGAGACACTCCCTGGTTTTAGAGAGTGCCATGCCAGGCTTGAGTCAAAATTAGCAGGCAGCAAGAGTCAGAAAGCTCTGCTGGCAAAAGGGGTACAGAAGCTGACTTAACAGAAAACAATCAAATCTGCAAAACAGATTGTATTTTGTTTTCCTTTTGTAAGGCTGAGATACAGCTCTATCTCAAAGTGCAGACAGGAATTAACTGACCCACTGATATGTATGGCAGGATTTGTGGATGTACCTTTTCTCCTTTCCTTCTTTTTATAGACAATTTTCCCGTCTTTGCACAAAGATCATATAAGTCACAGAACTCAGGCTGTCTGTGCTGTCCAGATAGACAAAGATATCATCACGATGCTACAACTCCTTGTTTCTTAACCTGGAGGAATGATACAAGTTCCTTGGGTACATCTGGAGCTCAGATCACCTTCTTTGGAAACTAGTGAGATACTGACAGGAGGGTAATTTTGTGTGTTCATTTTACCTCTCTGTTCATTAAAGAGGAAGCCTATGAAGATGAGACATTCAAAAGTGCTGTGTTTTTATGTCTGGGATTATATATTTCAGTGTATGAGGTCCTTCTCCTACTTACTATAGCCATTATAAGGTTCAAAAGCACTTTCTGAGGAAAGACAATATAAATGCATACTGCATGATTTCATTCTGCAAGGTATTCTTAGTAAGTGACCTTCACCAGAAATGTGTAAATGTTCCTCCTTTTTAAAAATCTAAAATCAGTTTTTATGTTTAGAGGATTTCATATGGGAGGATGAAGAATCAGGCAAGAACCTCAGAATTTCTGAGACAATGATTATTTTCAAATGATGAAACAGCATGAATGAGAGTGCTAAGTGTCTATCTCCATGGAGAAAAATAAATTACCTGCTAGTACAGAAAAGCAACTTGATTAGCAACGTAGATATTTGTAAGGAATGAAAATGGTAGTGCTAGGGCAAGTGCTACCCAATTAGCAATTGGCAGAGAATGAAGATATGTTGTATTGGAGAATACAGACTAGCAACCTGCTTTACTGCACGTTACCTGAATATATAAAACAAATGCTGAGGTAGCATTATTGTCTTGATTAAAAGATCCATAATGTGCAGGTGACATAAATTAATAAGGTGATAAAATTACTGAGGAATATAAATATAAGGAGCTGGAGAGCTTGTGATTGCCTCTCTTATGTGAAATGAAACAAATGTGGGAGCAGTAGCTCATTGTTAAGATTGGAATTGGAAGCAAATACTTCAAGCAAGCCAAGGAAGCATAGAGATTAGGAAAATATTGTGGTCAAGCAAGTAATGTTAACGATGGACACTATATACTTTCTGAGGAGAGAAATTCAGGGGACGGTTTTAACATATGCTAAGAATGTGACACTGCCAGCCTTTACATCAGTGCAAAGGAAAAGTGGAAACGTATCAGTGGTTCAAAAGGGCTTCTAGGAAAAAAACACAAATGGGTTCAAAAAACTGTTCAGGCAAACTGCCATGGCTGGAGGCAAAGGAGGGAGGAAGTGAGAAGGAAAGCTTCATGGTGAAAAGCAGTGCCACAGCTTATGATATCCTCAGGTCACAGGAGGGCCAGGCATGGAGGTTTGACTCCCAGGGACCAAAGCCATCATGGTCGCCTCACAAGCCAAATGTTGGCCTTAATCAGGTGCAAACTGGAGGACATCTGCCTCAGATGTTAAGACTGATGGTAAGCTAGAGACAGCTTTGGCTTTGGAGTGAGTCTTAGGAAAAGAGATCCTTCTGCAAGGTAAGAGTTAATCCTGAAAGCATGTCTATGATCCTGGTAACTGCAAACATGTTGTGAACAGAAAGAAAAGGTAAACACACAAAGAGATCCATAAAGACAGTGAAATCAGTTGTAGGAAGTGGAGACAGGGGTGAGGGCAGTAGGTTCAGTGTGGCTAAGTAAAGATGCAAGAGATTAGGATGAGCAATAAGCAGAAGGCCTTCCAACTATAAACAAGCTGGGGAAAGAGGACTCTGGGAAAGCTGTACAAATAAGCAGCAGTGACTTAAAAAAGATATTTAGAGAAGGAAAAACAAATCTTGACTAGAGTCCTTCAGAGAGTGCTTGACAGCAGCACCGTCATGTGGCATCAGCATTCAGAGAAGGGCACGCTGTCCCCAGCACACCCCCTCTGCCAACACTGTCTGATGAGCAAGGACATACAGTGCCATCCCTAGAGAGCAGACTGAGGTTCGCATCTCATCTGTGCAGGTGCTGGAGGTTGTGGGAGCTCTTAAGGAATATTTTATTTATATTTTGAAATTTTTTACACTGAGTTGATGAACCGGTTAAGAGACAATTATCTAGGATATGGAGCCTTAGTCTGTCAGCTACCAGTGTTTCACAGACAATTTTTCAGCCCTCCCAATCATGATATTTTATATATTTACATTAGAAAACATGAAGAGAAAATCCTGATAATTTTAGTTGTCTTATAGCCTGAATTACTGCAGAGAAAAAAAAAAAAAAAAAAAAAGGAGAAAGATGCTTTTTCATTATTTCCTTTCAGGACACAATTAGACACCATATGGTCATAAAGCCCTGAACTGAGAGGGACAACAAGTCCCCTTTCCCAAAGATCTTACAATGTGGAAAGGATAAAAAAATGGGTTTGTGTGTAGAGGGGATAAATGGTCTTTTCATATCCGTAAATGCTTTATTTTTGCATGAGTCATAGTGGGTGTGAGTAAGTCCTTTAAAATGCCTCAGATTTTGGCTCTGGGCACGGACATCCTCTGTCAGAAACCAAGTTTCTTAAAGCCACTCGAAGGATCTGTAGGAGCTAGGGGAACTCAGAGCTTCCACCACTGCAGACTCCATCCCAGGCACTGATTGTGGCAGTGCTGGTGACCCCGCAGCCAACACCATCTTGAGAGCTTCAACATGTGCACCTAAGCCTGCTTGGATCACTGCAAGGTGATGTGACCAGAGACACACGAGCACATCTGTGGCGGTGGAGACTAACTGGTGCTAACACCAGTTTTGGGGTCTTTGAGTCGGTATTTTCTTTATGTTGTGTTTTTGTCTAGAAAACATCCCTAAGGAGGGCGAGGGTGGCTCCTGTCAGGGAGGTCTTTTGTGTCAGCACTTAAACAGGATTTCTTCAGGATGCTCACACTTAATTCATACCATTCCATATTTTTGGAGCCTTTTCCAGTCCTTTCACCTAAGCCTGAAAGCTTTCAATTGTTTCCTCAGTGTTCCAGGACTGGAATCAGCTCAGGGCCCTGGGTGGAGATATCCTCTGGGCCATGGCATTGTTGCATGAGCAGCCATGTTTGCTGAGACACCCGGCAGAGCTGCCCAGAGCTGTGCCAATGCTGCTCTCAGGGGCCTGTGTGGACAAATCCAGACCCAGGGGCTTGGGAACTGGAAGGAAAACACAAGCGATGGAAAGCTTTGGAGCCCTCCTGGATGGCTTTTCACCAGACAAAATTATTTCTCCATCTGTCTCCCCGGAAGAGGCAGGGGAGAAGTGTGGGAAGAGCTTCCAGGAACATGGATATCTGCTACAGCTTGTGTTACAGGGTTTCTGGACCATGTGTTTACCTTTTATCACTACAGGCCATGCCTGAGACATGGAGAAGGCCTCACAGAAAACCTGCTCTGAGTGGCTTTCTTTCTACAACTGGAGTTGCTCAGAATTGTTCTGGGAAGAGGGAGGGATTTTCAAGCAGAAATTTGGAAGACTTTGAATGATGAAGATAATTCCCTTACCCAGTGGAAGAGCTTTTCACTTCCCCTTTGGCCCATATGGTCTCTTCCATTGGTGAATAAGAGTCATTGAAGAGCAAACTGTAAGCCAGGCCTCAATGCTGAAGCAAGGCTATCCCTGGAGACTACATATTAAAATAAATTATACAGTCAGCACAGTAGCCCTGCATTGCCTGTTTGATACAAAAATCAGCTTTGTCCCATCTATTTCCTCCCAGTGCAATTTGAATACATCTAATGGGAGATTTCCACCATGGAAATGACCGGGAGAGGCTGTCCTGTCGCTCAGCTTTTTCTTTGCAGCCACCAAACTATGGCTGGATTTGTGCCTGACACCTTAGTGCCATGCCTGCTACATATTCACATCCATTAATGAGCCTCTCTCCTATTTTAAATGTTACTTGTCACATGGGGAAGGTGAATCTGTTATAAGGTGAGTCACGAAACAGTCAAGACCAAGCTGAAGAAGCCACAGAAACTCCCTTAACAAGCAACAGCCACATGATGCAGCCAACAGAAGGGAGTTTTCAGCAATTATAATGAAAAATCATAGCCAAGACACCAGTCAGATTTGAATTTCTCTTTTTATTTCACTACAGCGCTCTGCAGCCAAGACACCACTTAATTTAGCTAAATCCATTGTTACCCTGCCACTAGGCCCTGGCGAGGAGCTGCAGGTACCCTGCAGGACTCAGTGCAGCCAAGAGAAACCTCTGAGGGTGCATTTTTGCTCCTTTCAATCAAACCAATTTGCTGTCAGGCCAACATGCATGTGACATACTTAAAAGCCCTTCAACCTGCATGCCCTTAGAGGACAGTTACGGAATTTATAAAGATACGGCACAGCTCAATCCTGCTGGCATTTAATTACCAGCACCCTCTGTTGCAGGTACCAGCGTAACCATTCCCACCTGCCAGTCTAACCCCAAAACAAGCACTGGGGCTGCTCTCCCCACAGGGCATCCCACCAGGAAATGTCTGACCCGAGGAAGCAAATTACAGTTCCAAATAGTGGCTCGTGGCTGTGACTGGTAAGGAGCACTGCCCAATCTTCCTCTCCTGGAAAAGAAATTGCTCAGCCTCCAGACCTGTCAGCAGGGTCAGATAAGATAAATTACTTCAGAAAAATAAATATCAGATAAATTATTTCAGAAATCAAGTATGTCTAATACAATTTAGAGAACAGATCTGGCAAAAATATGAGAAGAGGAAAAGCAGTAGTGAGGCCAGAACACCATCAGGGTTTAGGAATAACCCAGCATGCTTTGGGCATCTGATGGATCCTCAGCAGCACATGGCCAGACACACTTATTCATTTCGAGGAAACACATCTAAAGTACGACCATTACTGTGCTTCTTTTTTAACTTCTGTCACCAGATCCAGATTTCCTTCCACAAGGGCTCAAGGATATCTGTCTTCCTTCACAAAGAAAACAACGGTAGATACTATATGACCTTTCTCCTGGGAGCAACATGTACTTCCCATGTACACCTTTATGTCTGCCCCAGCCCACATGTCAGTACAGCAGTTGAGAGAGCACGAGAAGGAAACAGAGAGCCAGGAGAGACCATGGAAGGCAGGACAGGACCAAGAGGACCAAATAAGCCTTCACCTTATTTGACATTAACATCAGCTCCCTCTTATCTGCCTTAGCAGCAATACCTCATTCTTCATCCTTAAAAAACTCCTTCAAATTAGACAAAGCTGAAGCTTGAGGTAAAAAGCAGCAGGTGGACTTCAGCGTATGTTAGACTATCGTAGTTCATGCTGGTAGTGGTGATGGTGGCAGTGGCCACAGTGCAGGGTTGCCTGAGCCTGGGTGCGGTGAGATCCTGCTAGAGCAGAGCTGATGCAAGTGCCAAAGCTGAAGCCAAGAAGGGTGACAGGAACTGATGAAGCAACTGAAAAGTCTCTTGGGGTAGCTGTCTCCCCTGTTGTAGTCTAGAGGCAGCAGTGGGAGTTGTTTTGGTGTCTGTAGAGGGGAAAAGAGAAAGGCAGGAAGGTGAGAAGAGGATCAGCCACATTGAGACGTGGGAAGGAGAACGAGGCTCTGCATGAGCCATTTGACCACTGAATTTTTCTATACTTTCTCCCAACTCTTGGCACACATAAGAGAAATCTTTTTCCAGACCCTGCCAAGCCAACATGCCAATTAAGCTCTTTTCCATCCATGTGTTGATATGCACAATTAAAAGTTTCAGAAAGATTTAGTTAAACTTGATGTAAACCGCAGAGTCGTATTTTCTACCAACCTCCCACAAAGCCTTTCAAACCTAACCTAAACTTAACACTGCCAACTATCCTGAGATGTTTCTTGATAATGTCGTGTGATAACGGGTGTTTTTTCCTAAAGCCCCAGCTCCCCAGTGGAAATCATTACACGGGAATCTCAGCTTTCATTAAAAAGTAGATTTCAATCTCTCAGGGCCATGAAAGAAAGCTCAAAGTTGTGAATCAAGAAAATCATGCTAGCTTAGACAATAGAAGGCAAAACAAAAGAAGCCAAGGATAACCACTGTGCCCATAGCTCAGCACAGCTCCTGGACAGGACAGCTGAGGCCGTCCCTGCAGAGCCATGACCCCACTCTCAGGTAAAGTGCCCTATGGCACCATGCACTGCAACATAAAGGTGCATAAACTTTTTTTTAGTAGTTGTTGGGTGATTGGACACCTTCATTATACCTTATTTTGGAGTGCACAGAGGTAAAAAGAGATTTGCCAGTACATGTGCATACACAGGCACGCAGGCACATACTCACATCACGTATCAGGCTTGCTGGTGTAGACACAGTCACACCAAAGTAAAACCCAGATGAATTCATCATCCTCGCAAGCATCCCACTACAGAGATTGTTCAGGTATGATGAGGCCACAAAAATAGCCCAAAGATTCTTAGTTTTCTGATTACACTATTTGGAATAAATATTACACAGCAAAAAATGACAAGTGCTCACATTTTGCCTCCTGACTTTTCTAATTAAACTCCTCCCCAAGAACAAAGAAGGAGACAGAAAGAAACAATTTAATCCTCACTCTAATATGAAAATACATTCAAAAGAAGAAGAAAGAATAAAACCTGAAGCTTTTGCTTGGCATTTCTGTCACTCTTATATACACAGATTTCACCTAGGTGCATGCTTAAACTATTGTATTTTAATTTTTATAACATAAGAATCTGATTTTCCACACAGAAAGAGCTGATTGTTCCCAGCTCTTTCAGCCAGTGAAAGACTTGTTTCTTAGAGCAAGTAGATCACTGGCTTTTCTGCCAAGATGCAGCAAAACACAGAGGTGCTACACTCCTGCCTTGCTCCTGTCCTCTTCAGGACTGAAGTGAACTGCTGTAGAAAAGCAGCAGGAAAAGAAATTTTTAATTGCTCAAAAAGGCAAAATGTTTTGTGACCTTTGAAACAGCACTGCAGAAATCCAGCTGTCTCATGAGCAAGCACCAGACACAGCAGCATTAGTAAGCTGTGCACTGAGGGGCTGAGCCCGATGGTTTGCTTAGAGAGGAAATTGCTCGTGTTAAGGTTTTTAAAGCTCGGCTCACATGTTCACACACCCTGCTCAGAAAATTATATTCTGAGCTTTTTCTCTTAACACTTCTCATTTTCTGACTAAGATAATTGAATGACTCAGTGAACATGGCTGGCATTAAAATCTTGGGGGAGGGAAAAGCAGAGGTAGCAAGCTCTAAATCCTCTGCCAAATCCCCTTTTCATAATTTATAGTCTGTCACCAGTTTATCACCGAGAACTGTCCCTCTTTTTCTCATTCTCCAGGCTCCTTTCCCAGTGGACAGTCCATGCCAGCTGTCTCGGCAGCAGGAACGTCCTTTTTTTCCCAAGCCTCGACCTGTGGGAAAATCTTCATTGGCCAGTAATTGATTCCACCCTGCCAGCTCCATTACTTTAGTCTACAGTCAAACTGCCAGCAAGCTGGAGACAGGCAGCCTCAGCCCTCCCCTGCTCCTGCTATTGAACCTGCTCCTGCCTGGCCTGTTGGCTACCAGGGCTCTGAGCTGATGTGTCAGCCCGCCCTGCAATTAGCACTAATCTGAAAATTGGCCTTTGCTAGCAAAGCCAAGCACCTGACAGCTAATTGCTGATGTCAGATTGATGAGCATTTAATATGGAAAGGTTATTTATCAAAGGGTACATTTTTTTTTCTGTTGGTCTTGGTCCCTGGATTGCCACAGGCGCTTACAGCCCACAGACCAATAAAGATCTTATACTTCATTTAACTTAAGAAGCCTTCTAAATACCCTTTTCAAACTTTTGGTGTAGGGCAGTGCAGTACTCATCTATTTATAGCATTTATAAAGAAATCACTGCTAAGCAAGCAATTATTGTTTTTAGTCTCTTTTTTTGGAATCAAAATATTGAGGGGTGAAGAAAGGTTGATAACAGAATAGCAACTGCCAGCCAGCCCTGGGATTAAAAATGAAGTTTTGACTCATCCCCAGAGCCTTGCCAGCCTTTTCTTACACCAGGCTACTTCAATGTTTACAGTATTATTTCTGATTTCCATGGCTGCGTGTGTCACAGGAAACACACAAGGAAAAACACAGCTCCTGTTGATTTTAACATGGGTTTTGCCACTCATGACAACAGAGCAGGGACTTCCCTGGTGGTTTTGTGGAGACAAAAGGACATGGTCCTTCAAGTCCTCATCCTGGCATCAGATGGCAGAAGGTGAAGCTGCACGTAGGTGGAAACCCCCTCACAACGCAGTGAAGTTGGCTGACATCTATCTATCCATCTATCCATCTCTGTACATGCTGTGAAATGGGTTTCCTTGATGATGAAGACTGTAGATAAATGTTTTCCATGAGTGTCAGGCAATCACTAGACTGAAAACAGGCTGCAATACAAGCACTGCTATTAAGAGCATCTGCCTGGTGCTGCACAGGTTGCCATCTAACACCTCCATAAATAGCCTAAAAAAGAAAATCCACCAGACATGTGAACAAAATCATGGTTTTTTCAGGCTGGACACATACATTTTAGGTCATGCTAAAGTCCTGCTAAAAACCAATAAGCTTGCAATTGCTTAGAGGAAATGTATATATCCTATAGGGCCTTGGAGGTCAGCAAAGATACAAGTGGTGCACATAAAACTCTGGCATAGAACCTACAGTTCTAAGAAAAAAAGCTGATGGTTTTAAATGAAGCAATAGAGAAGACCATCTCCAGCATGAAAAGCTATGAAAAGTGCTAAATCACAGTGGACACAAACACGACAACAGTTTGATAAAAATCATATTCCAACAGGGAAATGAAAAGCACCAGCATGAGTTGTGTGAAGCAATTACTCATATTCATTCCACAGGTGGAGCAAAACATTGCTCACATATATTGAATGTATCTCCTTTTTGACTGAAGGTGGTCAAGTATGTTATAGAGTCTTTTGACTTCTAAACAATCTATCTCTAAACTGACGATCTTTTAAAATATAAAAGTGTGTAATTTGTATTCTTCCACTAACTTCATACTACAAAAATTTAAGTGGAAAGTACCCTACCATGCAGGATACAAAGAAGGATTTTCACTGCAAAAAAACTTTCAAAAAAAAATTAATTAATTAACATTTCATCATTCATTAGGCATTGCCTGGATAACAATATCTGTGCTAAAGCAATGAATGGAGCAATGTGAGCAGACAAAGTGGAGACAACCAACTTACTGGGGCTGGGTGTTGGGGCAGGCAGAAGCTGCTCTCAGTACCCAGCATCCAGCAGAGCTGGCAAAGTCCTGGTGGTCCTCACACAGATGGATGATACAGCAAACTTTCATCACCTTCAGGGCTGTCACTTTGCCAGGCCTGCTGCACTCCGCTGAGACCAGAAATCACCTCATGTGCTCTGATGAGCCCTGGGCATGGTGATCCTTTGGGACAGAAACTCCAGGCCATTGTGGATTTAGGAACAGCAGCTCATGGGCAGGGCTGCGTGTCCCAGAGGCAGACCTGTGTGCAGGGCAGTGGGCTGCTGGCAAAGGATGGGTGCATCTTGCACATGGCATGTCCTCCTGCTAGATGAGAATTGACTCCAGACACGAAACACCCCTCCAGGTACCCTTGCAGCCAGTATGGAAACTAAGCAACAGCTTCATTTCAAACACATTCTTCAACCCCCTGAGCTGGTCTTTGGTCAGGCTTTAAAGAGGTGTTGGAAGTTTTGGCAGCGTTGCTTTCAACTTGGCCAGCAAGGAGATGTTGAAAGCTACACGACTGCATCCACACTGGAGTTCTGAAATGTGTTAATTAAGACATTCTGTTACCAACCCTTTCCTTCCTACGCAAGACAAAACCCACTGGGTGCTAAACGTGTCTGAAAGGATTCGTATGTTTTAATGCTTTCCTGAATATGGATCAATTTTAACACTTTTTATAACGCCTGTATCCTAGCCAAGACAAAGCCGATGACTCCAGTCTGAGCCAAGCTCACGTTTAACACCCTCTGCTGAATAGGTCCTAGAAGAGAAGAGAGTTCAAGAAGTCTGGGCAGGATAGCAGCTGGGTAGATGTTTGTCTGAGCTGTTCTTAAAGACTTCCAGTAACAAAAGCTGCACAAGTTCCCTCTGGCAATTTATCCTGCTCCTTCAGTTTCCTTACTGATAGAAATTATTTTATGAAGTCTAAAACAATGATCTCCTACTGCAATTTAAACCATCACTTTTGTTTCCTGTCGTCCATGGACACAGAGAACACTGCTCCCCACATCTGATGTGTACTTACTTGAATCCCTCTGTATTTTCATTAGTCCAAACAATGCTGATTTGTCAGTGTTTCCTCAGAAATGTATCCCAGGTCCCTGAGTACTGTTTTCCTCTGCATTCTCAACAACTGACCTTTTTTCAGTGCAGAAACTGAAACTGGAACTGTTGCTCCGCTGGAGGCTACATAAGTGTGAGCAGACTGGAAGGATGAGGTTGTAGGTCCTACCAAGCGATTCTCCTATTGTAAGTCCCAGTAGAACACTTGCCTTCCCTGCTACAACATGATGAAGTTGCAGTGTTCCCCTCTGCAATGGCATTTAGCAGACCTATTGCCTCTCCCTTCATTGCTTCACAAGTCATGAGAGCCATTGGTACCAGGTGCTTCCCCACTACCCCTTTGTGCTCTGAGGGTTTGGGCAGGATTCCTTCAAATCTTCCTATCCCCAAGAGACAGGCTGTTCTCACCAATCCTTCCTCAGTCCAGATATCTCTCCACACATCATCTCCCACCACAGGGCCCTCCCTCTCCTTTGAAGAAATGAAGTTCCCACCCAGAAGTCCCCCTGGCAGCCTCCAGACTGCACAGTGCTTTCCCTCCTGGCAAAGCAGAATGGAACTGACACAGAAATGGTATGTGTGTGGGGTGACAGACCCACTAAGATGTCCTCTGTGTGAATAGGCATTCCTGATGCCATGGAGGGGCTCCTTGGGAAAGGCCAGTTTCATGAGGGCATTGATCCCTCTGTTGATACCAGGGCAGAAGCTCCCACAGTCTTGGAGAACATCCTCATTCTGCAGAGCTGAGGGACAACCTCAGACTCGAGAACTGAGGTGCACATGCCAAGAGCTGATCACGGAGTCTGATTCCACTCCCCTCACCTTTGAACACAAGGAAGCCAACAGCCCTGCTCCCTGCACTCTCACTTCTTGGCTGGCAAATTTGGGCACCTCTGGGGTAACTGCAGGTGAATGTCTTTCTAATTCCTCCATGACAAACCCCAAAGGATGGCTCTGGTGAGAGACTGTCCAAGTATCATTCTTGTCAGCAATTTACGTAATATAAACATTATTTGGACAACCATCAGCATACATTCTTGTATGGAGTACAAGTGCTGCTAGTTAAGCAAGAGTTTCAGCAAAAAAAAGAAGGGGAAATTTTCATTACATTGTTTTCTCTTACTTAAATATTAATATCACTAGATAATATATATCGCTGTAATCTGGAATAAGGGTTTGCCTCTTAGACTATAAAAGCTTCTTTCTAACAGATTGGAACACATGTGTCTTGATCAGCTTGTATCTTGAGATACTTAAAAAATAAGGAAAAAATTGCAATTTTAGCAATAGCTTAAAAAAGGAAAATATCTCAGCCTGTCCAACCAAAACAATGACCTGATGCAGAAGTCAAGTCTGTCAGGTAATGCTCAAGGGAACATTTTAAATAAGGAAAAAAGAGTGGAAGTGGGAAAAAAATATCATCATTGTATTCTTATGCAGTAATGTTCCTCCATTAGCATTAACAGCTTATCTCACCATCTAAGCACTTCTTGATAACAGACTGGGTTTTATGTTGAGTACAGGCTGTACCAAGTCACTAAAACCATTCTATTGTTAAAGATTATATAAAATGGTCAATCAAAGTGTCACTTCTTCCTGCCCGTCCCCCAGGCTGCTGTGTTGCAATAATTCCATCTAAAAGCCAAGCGTGAAGGGGGAGCAAAGCGCCAGGAGAGGTAGAAAATGGCACATTGAAGAGCCAGCAGGTGCATGGGACACCCCACCACCACAGACGGTTGTACTGCAGTGTCACCTAAGCAAAGAGAAAAACATGCAAATAAAACTTGTTTAGTGAATTTGTCATTGCAAAAAAACATTTGTGTTTAGCAGTCTGTGCATCTGCAGAGATGCTGAGCATCTTTCCACGCCTTGTCCAGTAAAATGTGTCGCAGCAAAACACAGACGTGGGAGATGAAGCCAGAATAGGCTCGGGAGAAGTCCACTTTTCTAGCATTTTGAATGAGATTTCTAGATAACCATGCTGTATCCAGGGCTCAGAAATAATCTGTGTTAGATGAAAACAATGGAAAACCATGACATTTGATAACTGAATTCAAAAAGCTGCTTGTATATTGGTGTTGGTGGGTTGGGTTTTTTCACTCAAGTAGGTTTTCAGACCTATTATAGTGGAATTTTGAAGGGGTTTTCTGAGAAGGCCTAAACTGATAAAAGGTGGCAGTATGGAGCTCAGTGACCAGTGTTCGTGTGGGATGGGAAAAAGCTCCTCTAAGCTTGAACAATCCCACAGGCATGATGAGGAGCAGGGCTTTGGGAACAAAGTCCTTCTATGCATGAGGGCAAAGGAATTTCCTACACTGAAAGAACAATCAATTCCTAGCATAAAACAATGTTACAGACCTCTATCACACCTGTCCTCAGTCATCTCTGTTTCTCAGCACCAGAAGGACACAAAGCATTGCATCTCACCCTTAATGCTCATATTCCTGGGAAAACTGAGTAGGCAGGAGAACTGCATTCATTTGTGCAGGCTTGAAATAAGCCTTTGTTAAGTATTTGCTTAACATACAAATGCCTTTCACATTTCAAGATAGACAAATCAAGCCTATGTTCTAATTAAGGAAGGGATCAGATGAAGTCCTCCCTGCAGCAGAAATTTTCCAAAATTTTTGCCTGGATTCAGCTGCATATTCTAAGCACATGGATTGACAGGGAGGGGAGATGGGTAACAAAGGGCTTGTGCTATTTGTGATTTGTGCTAGAGAGTACATAAAGAAAGAGAACCAGGAAACTAATTCCCACTTGTCAAATGCCCAAGAGCTGATCGAGACTAAATATAGTTTGTATCAGCAAGAGCAGCAAACCACCAGCATATCTCATTTTCATCTGCTATACATGGGGGTCCATCAGGAGAGCTTTAAAGGCAATCTGCATATCATTGCTCCAGGATACATGTTCTGTCACACACAGCATGCAGGCACACACAGGCATAGCTGTATCGTGTGCTGGCAAGTAACGGAGAAGCCGAGCAAACATACCTGGAATAGCTCACATACTTAGAGATGCCAAACAGGCTCCTTACACCATTTCCCAAGGGGCTTTTTCCCCTAGCTCTCTGCATCCCCAGACACTCAAATGACAGTTGTTCATATGGGCTTGCTCTCTCACGCGGTCATCAATTACAAGGTGACAACTTGAAGAAGTATCATTTGTCACTGCAAGCCAAAACGAGCAGCCCTGCTCCTTTACACCCAGTTCTGATGAGGAGCTTCCCCAGGTCCAGGCTTGCTCCAGGGCTATGAGTGCTCTTGCCCCACTGTCTGGCCCTCTTGCCTCTCCTGCTCCTTTCCTTCTAGCCTGCTCTCCCAGGCTTTTGCTGAGACCAAAGCTTTCTCTCCTCTTTTCTGCCTCTTCCCTTGACTCAGCTATGCCACCCATTCTCCCAGACACTCAGGACACTGTGATGCTGAAGCACAGCTACAAACACCCCAATCAACATGATTGCTGCTTGTTGGGAGCTTAATCCTCCTACTGCCCCATTGCAAAAGCACCCAAAACCAAAAGCTAGTGCATTCACAAGGAGTTGGTTGATCAACAAAGGAGACTGAGGACCAAACCCGTTTTGCAGAAGAACGAGAAGGATTTAGGAAGCAGAGAAAATACCTGAGCTATGTAGAGAGGTTGTCTGAGTGATGGTAGGGGATGGCCCAGCTAAGAGTGGGGAAGATAGTGTGGAAATGGCAAATGAAAAAGAGAAGCTGGGCTGCCATGAAGAAGTTTACTGCCAAAGAAATCTAAGAGATGAGAGAGGGAGTGGATGCTCCTTTGCTTTAGATGTTTAAAACAGGATTGATGGTCAAGCCAGCTGCTGCATTGCAGGGCGGTGGGGAGGCCTGGGCTATAGTCCCCTGCCAGCAAGGTGAGGCTGGTATCCCAATCCCCTGCAGTGGGATTTGTGCCAGGGAACCTCTTCTCCTCACACAGTGTACTGCCTGCCACTGGGGCAACCATCACAAATCCCCCTGGAGACAATTAGACTCCAAAGCCACTGCATTCCCCTGGGATGGGGGCTTCCCTGCATGGCCTGGGGGTAAGAGCATATGGGAGTCACTGGGTTTGGTTTTGCAGTTCAATTAAATAAAAGAATGAAAAAATCCCAAGTTCCCTCGTGGGGGAGGGCATGGAGGGGGACAGTCTCACCGGTAGCTGCCTAATCACTCACAGGGTGAAGGCCCCACTGCTGTCAGCACAAACCAGCAATTACGATTAATGGGCTGTGGCAATCGGATCCCAGCACTAACGGAGACAGCAGGTCCCACCATTTGCATGCAGTAAATTATTCAGGCTGTCAGCTGTTCGGATGTGGATCAGTGATGTTGCGGTTAAACGCTGGCCACATGGCTAATCTGAGGTGTGCCCACCAGCCCTGCTCTGGGTTGGGGCAGGCAGGACAGCTGTGCCACCAGCATGGGTCTGCAAGCCCTGCGCTGCCCCAGCCAGACCCCGGCTGTCACAGCATGCACATGGCTAACCGCATGTCCTTCCGGCAGCACAAAGCACCAGAAGAAGCTCAACAGTGTCTCACTTAGCTCAAATTTCAAGGGATTGTGAACCTGGGAAATATGGGGAGAGTTTGATGCCAGAGAGCCAGCTTCAGTGACCAAACCTGCCTGAGCCTCCAGACATGGACATGTTTCTCAGGAATCAAATCAACAGCTGCAGTCAAAATTGGAGTATTCCTATACTCAAAATACAGCATCATATAATAAACCCAGGGCTCGCCTGGTTTTCCACAAAGCCTAAGGAAGTGCTCCAGAAGGACTTCAGTTCAGAAGAGTACCTAGTGAGTACTCATCATGAGCAGCCACAGGCCATGCCAGATGAACTAGATGTGCACTGCCAATAATCCCATCTGCGTACCTGGCTGTGAGAATTGTGTTTTAATGTACCCACCCTCATGCAAAAAATAATTGCTTCAGAACAACCTTTTAGGGTGGAAAGACTGAACTCTCCTAAGATCAAGTAATTTTTTTCCTGGAGCACAGCATGAACAATAGCAAACATGGGGCAGAAGGGAAAGGGTTATTTGTAAAGTAATGTGAAAAAAAAAACCCATTCCAGGCAGTTGTCTGCCCTTGCATCAATGCAGTTCTTCATCCCTGTTTTCCCACGAAGGGAAAGGATGCCAAGGGACCTGACACAAACACACCACCAAACTCAGAAGGACAAACTTGTTTCTTCATTAGCACCTCAGTGTGGACAACTGCAGCAAAATCCCATCATTTACATTCAAAACAGATCTGCTTCATGCGGGGTCTGCCCACATTCACTGGTGCACAGCCTGAGAGGGGCTGTATTCATGTCAGGAGCTTGAAATGGTTCAGGGTTGTCCCTTGTGGCTCAGAATGGCAGAAGCACCCGTACCCTTGCTAAGCACCATCCTCCCCAGCAAATGTGCTGGGCTGCAGTCTGGCAGCTCTCTTAGGAGTACTTGGCTTTCTCAAACATGCAGCTCTTTTAGTGCAAAGGAAACATTTGATTAAGAAATATAAATAGTGACAGACATTTTTCTAAGGAAAACTAAAAAAAACCCAAAGCACCATAGATCAATCCTCAGGCCTCGAGAGTTTGAAATTTAAAAATGAAGAGAAATAAAAGTGAGATGGCAAATAGTAAGTGTGAGCACAGTAGCATAAATCGGTAGGAAAGGCATGATAATGGATAGTAAAACTGAAGCTTAGGGGCACAACGGTCACTTTGTTAAATAAGTACCTACTTCAGAAAGCACAGGCAGATCAAGGTGCCCATGTCGGCCCAATCTCTTCAGCACTGAGCTCACATCTGTTTGAAAATGTCTAGGCATATCCCCTTCAGTCTGACTGTATTTAAGACAAGTAATTAAGAGTGTGATTGTCAGAAGGTCAAGCTATTTCAGATCTACAAAGACTTAAAATTCATTCAAGTGCTCAGAAGTATGCATTGAATAGTCCTATCGTGACCAAAGGGCCATGTAGCAGCACAGAAGTTTAGGCAGCAGTATGGGTTTTCACACATCAGAGCCATATTCTTATCCTCATTGAGGTCCAAAGTACTTATGCATCTATACACTAGCAGTAAAACAACAGAGTGATCCTTTATGACAGTATGACCATAATTTGACTTGACAAATGCAGTTGTCAGCATCCCTTAAAGTAAATTATAACTACGCCCCCTTGGCTAAATCCTGAGCCCTTTCAAATAACAAAACAAAGAGCTCTCTCCGAAGAGTTGTGTTCTCTGCATTGTATTTTCTGACATGCTTTCCCACCATCAACCTTTCATCCTGTTGAACTAATTTCCATTGTAAGCAGCGTAGGGCAGGGAGGATAACTCCCGTTAACTTCACGCTGGTGAAGTGTGGGCCTGCCTAGAGAAAAGGCAGTAGAGAGGGCACATCCCTGACAGGGGCAACCACCAAGTCCCATGTCCTGCCGAACAGGGCAATGAGTATGTACAACTGTGCTTTTCTACAAAGACAGGTAAGCTGGGACTAACAACTGGGAAAAGGTCCTCCCCAGCTGCCCATCTTCAGAGCTCCCAAGGTGCTATGGTGTTTCGCATCAAGGTGCTTGGTTGCAGCTCTTCCAACTCATTGCCCTCACTGCTACCGGCAAACAAGCCACCCCAAAGAAGGTCAGACATTGAAATTGACCCTTTTACAGGGAGGCTCAGCTGAGCTCTGGATCTTACCATGACACAGACAAGAGATGCAGCAAGGTCCTGCCTGAGGCACTGTTGCAGAGGGCCAGCAGCATGCTTTCTACTTTCTGTGTAAATGGAAGAAAGAAGCCTTTTACAGCTTACACATGCACATTTGTGCTCTTTACTGTACCCTGTACACCTCTCTGGTGTGCACAAGCTCCTGCTCTGCCCAGTTTCACTTGTCTAAGACTCAACCTGCTCCGGGAAGACTTCTTGCCCTTTCAAAACCTCTTAATAAATGTGGAACAAAAAGAGCACTTCTTTGTCATGAATACAGGACCTCTTAGTCTGTGTGTCCCACCCTGGCCTGGTTTTGCCCTCCAGCATGGTAATGATGCGTGGGTGCTTTATCACCAGAAGACTTCCCATGCAATGCTATATGCCTGCAGGGAGGGTGGATAGAGCCTAAGATGAGCAGGAGTTTTGTTTGCTTTGTTTTCACGTTGTTCTCTGTAATTTCTTTATCCTAATGTTTTGGTTTTCACCCATAGGAATTCTTTAGGTGAACCCTGCTTTCTGCATCAACTTAGATCTCTGCCCAGCCTGTGCGGTTACAGTTTTAGGGGGAGATGAAATTGGGGTCCTGCTCACATGCCTGGCTTGCTTCAACAAGAGAATTGCTGAACCTCACAAACCCTGATCTTGGGGTTGCATCCTGCCCCTAAGCTCTGCCGGTAATCTCACCCAAGGGCATCCTGTTGCCCCTGTGTTCAGCAGTGCTCTTCTGGAGCTAGAAAGGCAAAGGCCCCAGCATGTGCCAGATGCCTGTCCCTATAAGCACATCTTCCAAAACAAGCTACCATAATGATGAACTAGCCTTAAACTGAACAAATAGCAGGGTCAAAATTGTTTGGGAACTCACCTGGGAGTGAGTTTCTTGGGCGGGAAGTAGCAAAGCAGTTGTGCAAGAGCAGCAGCCTCTCCAAATGGCTTAGCAGGACCCAGGGAGGAAGTGTCCATGGCCTTAGCGCACTGCATCTATGTAAAGGTACCCAATATTGACCTTGAAAATAATCTTAGTTATGGGCCTCTCCTGCTCCCATGCTTCCAGTGTGCAGCTTTCAGCAAAAGGACAAAAATCTGGAGGACTTACAGGTTTATCAAGTCATGTTTTAGCCCTTGCTGTACACGTCAGCCGCTCCTGTTGCTGCCAAGAGACACGGTGAGAGGTTTTGTCAGCCCGTCCAGGTTCCAACACGGCCACCTGCTTGTGCGTATGGCAGGAGAAACAAAAGCACTCTGCCATTCTGCCTGCACGAGCCCTTGCCCAGCTGGCAGTGGAGCACAGCTCCTGTCCACAGAGTACAAGTAGGAGTCAGCAGAATTCCTTCCTCTTCATCCTAGCAGCTGAGGATAAACCAGACAGCCTGATGAGTCTGGTCACCACTGCCTTTCTCCCATCCAGGGTCTCGGATGGACAGTATCCAGACTCAGAGAGGAGATCTTCACCATGCCACCTAAACACAGTTCACAGTGGAGATCTCAAAGGCATAGACTGCAGCCTCAAAGGCATAGACCTGGATGTGCCTAACTGCAAGGCTGAGCCCTGATCAAAGTCAGGAAGTATTCAACCAGCCAGCCTGATCCCACACACCATCTCAGGTCTCCTTAGGTGACTCAGGATCAGTAGTGTCCACAGATGCACAGCCCTGAGGGGTAAATATATATACAGCTGCAGGGTAGATTCTGCTTACTGCTGCTTTCAGAGCCTCAGCAGATAGAAAATAGCAGGTGCATTAAGCTCCAAAATAAGATTATAACATGCTGTAAATTAAACTACGATGAGCTCTTTGTGTTCGGTCAAATAAGGAATGATGCATGGAAAACAACAGGGGCTCACATTCATCTCCGGATGATTATTCACAGGATGCACAACAATACAATTTCACACACAGAAATCAGAGAATGTCTCTGAAATATAAAATCTGCTCTTCCCGGGTGGATTTTTTTCTTTTTCAGTAACAATTTCCAACGTGCTGAAACCACTTATAATAATAAGTGGGGAAAAAAGAGTCTCTGGGAAATTATTGACATGAACTTTTAGGTCTCTAAATTAAGGCCAGCCTAATTTTCCAATTAGGCAGCTTGATCGGCAAGATGACATGTGCAGAGTAGAAGGGCAGGCTCTAAACGGCATTTTTATGAACATTTCTCATGCCTGCAGCAGCCTTTCTATACCCAACAGCTGAGGAGTGCACTTTCCCATGCCGTCAGGGGTGAGGAGGTTACGACTCCAGCATTGTGCCCCTTGTTTTTCACACAAGAACCCGGCGCGCCGCAGCGCTTGAAAGGGTCCAGCGCCCCGAGCCCCCCAGCGCGCTGCCGGCTCCCCGCTGCCCCCCAGCCCCGCGCCCACCGCCCGGGCTGGCGGCTCAGTTTAACCCGCCGCTGGGGCGGGCGGCTGGCAGCGCTAATTGGGACGGGGAGGACCTTTTTCAGAGTCGTTCAGTCGGTAAATGAAACTTCAGCTCCCCGGTGATCCAGCGTGTGCAAAGATGCCACAGCCCGAGGTGCAAAGGGCACGGCAAAGATTTTGAGCTGACGCTGCTCTTTCACAGCTCGAGCTGTCAGGCAGCTGCCTCTCTGTGCTGGCTCCCGGCCGCGCCTCCTCACTGCCCGCCCGGCCGAGGGAAACCCCAGCTCCGGGGCTGCACATCTTACCCAAGCATGCTGAAAAACCAAATACCACTGTGAATTTAGCAGTGATTTTCTAGGGCAAACAATATCCCAAATCAGTGCGTGAGTCCCTCAGTCACGTAGAGCAAAGCCTGACCCCCAAGAGGCAATAAAACCACACATCAACACCTGATCGCAGGTGAACCTGAGCAAACCACGCCTGGCCTATTCAAACGTCCTTCTCCGGGTCAAGCAATTCAACAGCTTAGACCATGTTAGCTTGCCACAAGCCAGGGTAACTCATGCAAGGGCTTTGGCAGACAGGCAAGCCAGGAGTTATCCAGTGACTACCAGGAGAGGACATTTTAACACAGGAACCCATGGACCATCACCTCTCCTTGAAGGACAGCTGTGTCAGGTGCCAAACACTTCTGCCAGCTACACTGACAACACTACCCATTACCTTGGTGGGGCTGGCACCAAACTCTGAGCTTGGATAGACATCCTTCCCACAGTGTACAGGAGCCTGGACCTATGGAAATCTGTCTCACTGAGCTTATTCTCAGTTTGCCCATACATACAGTAGGAATAAAGAAGGACATACAATACCTCTGGTGGAAGTGGGAGAGGGCAGCAGCCACACACAGTAGCCACAGCCTCCGTTAGACTGCAGGGAAGGCCATGCCAAACGAAGAGCAAACCAGCCACAAGGATACACAGAAAGTACTGATTTCCACCTTTCCTGTTTCTGGAGAACCCCAATTCCCTGCAGTCTTTTGACAACTGGATCCCAAAGTGACGACTGTGCCCTCCTAGCTCAGAAGCAGATCATCTTCAGGTCAGGGCATTCAGAGCTCCAAGCTTTCAGAAAGTTGGAGAAACAAAAAGAGGTAGTGTTCAACCAGAGTGGCTAAGTAAGAAGAAAACAGAATCACAGGATGGTTCAGGTTAAAAGGGACATCTGGAGGTCATCTGGTCCATTCCTCCCTGCTCAAACAGGGCCCCATGGTCCTTGTTGCCCGGGACCATGTACAGATGTTTTTTCAGTATTTCCACGGATGGAGACTCTATAACCTCTCTGGGCAACCTGTGCCACTGCTCAGCCACCGCCACAGTATAAAACTGTTTCCTGATGTTCAGAGGGAATTTTCTGTGTTTCAGTGTGTTCCCACAGCCTCATGTCTTGGCACTGGGCAGCACTGGTATCCTCCTTTGGGCCCTTTTTGAAGACAGGAGTGACATTTGCTTTCCTCCAGTGCTCAGGCACCTCTCTCAGTCACCATGACCATCCAAAGATGTCAACATGGTGCCCAGACACTGACTTGTGAGGCAGGTCAGGATGTATACAAAATTTCTTCTCTGATGTGTTTTTTTCTGTTTTGGTAATTGGCACATTAGACTGTGGCCTTCAACTTCAGTTAGTTTTGGGTTTTATTTGTATTTAATTGAGTCATATAGGTGTGAATTTAACAACTACTCTCCCTGGAAAGAGAAGTATAAAGCCCTTAAATTTCTTCTCCATGCTATCGGACTGACACAGTGAAATAACACTGAAGTTCCCATATATGTCATGTCTTAAACACAAACCAGGTTTGAGGCTGAGAAAATGTGCAAAGATTCAACCAGTCCAGCTGCTGTTGTGTGACAGACAGTAGTTTTCAGTAGCTCTTTGATTTCTCGTAAGAGACAGGAAAAAAGACCCAGTTTACTACTTTGAAAGTCAACATTTTAAAATAATTTATATATGCCACCACTTTCAGAAGCTAACCCAAAGCTGCAGAGTGACTACAGAATTTATCCCAAGGATGCCTTGGATCCCTCAACCCAGCTGGGAAGTGTAACTTTTGGCTGCATTTGACACCCAGCCTGCTGCAGGCAGAAGTTAACAAATGGCAGATTTCCTCATTAGAGCCATCATGCAGTGAGTGCATCAGGCTGCTTAACTCTGATTGAACGAGGCACAACCTAGACAGCACCAAGAACATTTAAAGGTGTTTAAGATCTTACTCATGTTAGTCTAAGGCAGTCATACCAGGGATAATATTTATTTTGGGTTATGGCCAGATGACAATGTAATAGCCCCATTTGGGCAGTCTAGACCCTTCATATGCGATAAACACTTCCCCAGAATGTAAAATGTACTTAAAAACTACATGCAGAGTGCATGCTTGTATCTAGTAGAAATGTTCTTTAGCCAAAACAGAAGACTTGGAAAAGCTTTCCCAGCATATGGGATTAACGCTGCCAGGAAAAGAATAAAAAGCTTAAACAATAATTTGCCTGATTTATAAATGTGACAGTATTAAGAAATGAGGAGGAACCCAAACTTTCCAGAATGCCCTAAAGGAAAGTAAAATGTGAAGTATTATTTTCTTTAGAAACGAGCTCAGTGCCAAAGCTTTGGTGGAAAGATGCCTATTTGTTTTCAATAGGCAGGCCTGATTTCTTCAGTGTTTCCCTTTTTTCCCCATCTCATCACCTAAAGGCCTGGAATATGAAAGAGCAGACAAGCCTAGGGGAATTTACCAGGTCTTGTTATAGCACATCAGTCATCAAAAGAACACTGAACTATTCTCATTTTTCTTCCAACTGCACATCAGGATAAAGATATTTTGCTTTCCAAGTGTGTATAAAGTGTTTAATGTTCAGATCATAAAATAAAAGGTAGAATTCTAGGACAACTTATTAAAGCCTTCAAAACAGGACCAGAATAAACACAAAAGACAATTTATTGCTTCAGCTAAAACCTAAACCAGCTTTGATTCAGTTTTTATCACAGAAAACTTTGTTTATAAGCACATCTGTAAAGCCAGAAAGCACTACGGACATTCAGATACATTTGAGCGGAGTGAGAAGTGGACATGGGGTAGGGCGAAGTTCACAAGCACTTCAGTTACAGGTCTAGAAAAGGTAGTGTCCTCCTAGCAGAACGTGTGGAAATATTCCTTGCTTGTGCAGAAGGGCAGATTTGAGCCTGCCCTACAGAATCACCCCTACAGAGAGTGCCTGACCGAGTGGGGAGGCGAGGCCAGGATGGCAGCAGCCTCCTCCTCCCTCTGCTGAGGATGCATTTCATGCTGCTCTCTGAGCACTCGGCACTACAATTCTGAGTGCAAATTTTACACCATACTGATGCATGAATTACAACTACTTGAAGTGAATCTGTCATGCTCATCCAAATCTAAGTGAGAAATTTGTCAACTAAGAGATGTGGGCAGCATGCAAAGCAGAACATGATAAGAGGATGATGAAAACCCAGTATCTGCTAATGAAGTGGGGTTTGTGTTGTTACCTGAAAAATTTAAGAGCAAAATAACTTCAACACTTCCAAAACTCAAGACTGTTATAGGAAAAAAGCCCCAAATGTCTGAAAAACAGACGAAGACACAAAGAGATCTGCTAACACCAAACATCTTCTCAGCTGCATAATCAAAAAAGAGTGAGAGAATAAATCCCTACGATTTTAGTAATGAACTTTGCTCATCTGGTCTGTGCTTCAGAGTAAGACAAAATTACAAAATTTAGAAGAAAATGCATTATAGCATGTAGAGAAATTTCTGATTTTGGCAGTCAGATGAACAGAGTTGCAGAACTTGGTTTATACCACCCTCAGGATTCTCAGCAAAATGACACATTTCCATTTACAGCTGGAGTCTTGGTATGTATCAGTAGCATTCATTTGGTTCACATTAGTAGTACATGTAGTATATATATACTGATAAGACTATTCCAGGCAGTGCTGTGGGCTTGGCACAGTGCCACAGGAGCTGCTGGGCTGGCTTTAGCCCTTTTTTGTGTTAGTAGAATAAACTATTCTCTTATCTGAAATAAGAATGACTTCCAAACAAAAATTCAGATTGATACCACTGCACAAATCAAGACACACTCAAGGCCACTCAAGAATCTGGACCATGTGGACAAGGAAACTTCACTGTGCACTGCTCTTGTACATATGCTTGTGCACATTTGACAGTAGAAAATGCAGAGAGAAGGAGCAAAAAGGAAATGTGGCTATGAAGACAAAAGGGAACTCCTGGGGATAGGGAGTACCAGAAGAAAAGTGTCTGTATTTGTTATTTTTCTGTATGGATGGCCCTAGAAATACCTGCTTGCATTATCAATTTCTCCGCAGGTAAAAGACTGGAGTAAAATAAGAATAGTCTTATAGACACAGGCCATGCAATTGTGCCATCATGGCTGTTCAGTAATGAACGCTGGTGGTTTCTTACTCTGTGTTAATGACATGTAGGCTCCATATATTCCTGGTATGTGCAGGTATTACAGCTATGAAATGCAATTGCAACTGCCCACCACAAAGACATTTCAGAATTCCCTGCCCTGCCTGTGCAATTCTCCCTTTGGGAGTTGTACAGAATTGAGGCAACGTGTGATGGGCACAAGCTACCCCAAACAGAGACTCCTCCATGGGACAACTCTTGTATGAAGAGTTTGGAGAGCAAATTAATAACTGAAGGTCACTGGAGACGAGCTGGGACAACAACTGGTTCACCAAAGGCCACAAAGACTAGCAGCAGCCTAAAACCATTGGAAGTTCAACCCTGCGATTTGTATGACTGGGTCAGTTTGCATCAACCCTTTGGTTTCCAAATAAAACAGTACACTGGATTTGAAATAGCGACCACTACAGCCTACAAAAGCTACTTCTCTAAAGGTTATCCAGAGGAAGGTTTGATAAAATCACTATTGCATACCCTACTGTGAAATAATCCTTATCCTGCCCTAAAACATTAACACATATACTGCCTCCCAAATCACTCTTATTGAAGGTTGATCAAGCATGTAGCATGAGTTACGTTCAACAGACAGGATTTCTTTGATATTTTAAATCCCTCCTGGCTTCTTATAAAGGCCTTTTTTTCCTACTCTAGTGGTAGGATAACTTTGTACCTGGAGGCTAACACCCAATGAAACTTATGTTCAAAATCCCCTAATTAAGATCACTGAGATGAATGAGCAAATTAAAGCAAGAAAATAAGCTCACATTGCATGTTTCCTCTCTCTTGCTTGGATCCATACTGATTTCAGAAACAAAATTTCAGTTTGCAAAACTGTAGAAGGATCTGCTGAAACATGCCCATTCCTTTAGAATGGTTATGCATTTACTGTGTGATTCCTCCGAGTATTTGGGTAAATAAATACTTTACACTAAAAATATTCTCCTTGACAAATGCATGAGATGTATCTTGGAAACTACCCATTCAGGTCATGTCAGGCATTGAACAGGCTGCCCAGACAAGTGGTGGAATCACCATCTCTGGAAGCGTTAAAAAAATTTGTAGATGTGGAACTTAAGGACGTGGTTTAGTGGTGAAGATGGCAGCGTTGGGTTAACAGTTGGACTCAATGATCATAGAGATCTTTTTCACCCTTAATAATTCTATGGTTCTGTCTGTACTGTACCTCTTGTTTCAGTGCTATGAGAGGGCAAAGGTAGGAAATTGGTTTTCTTTTGTTTATTTGGTCAAAGGTTTTCTTTTAGCCAAAGGTGTAAGAAACAATCAAACCACTGTGCCATACGACTGTGGTTCCAGGTAAAAAGGCACTTCAGCTGTCCTTTTGCTTTTCTTTTTATATGAAAGAAAAAAAAAAACCAAAACAAAAAAACCCCAAACTTTTTAAAAAGAAATGACAATGTTTAACCTATAAACAGGTCAAAGCTTTTGTATCCTGTTCTAAACAAAGTTTGTTGGACAACATGAAGACTTGCGGAGCTTGGGTGGCAACCTGACGACCTGGCCCACCAGCCAGCTGTGATCTAACAGAATTGCTCCCCACTTCTGCACTCTGATGCCATCTTCTCCAAGCACCTCCCAAATGAAGGCAAGGAAAGGGATGTGTGAGCTGTGGCAGCCTGAAACCAGCTCCCCAGTACCCTGCTTCTTTAGGGATTCCTTATCTCCTCTTCTCTCACATGACTGAGTTACCTACGTACTCAATCACAAGAGGCAGAAAGAGCTACACCATTCTTCAGTGGCTCCATCACTGCCTCACATGGCCTGCTCCAGCAGAAAGATGAGGTGTCTGTGGATTTGAGTAATTTATGCTTAAGCCAGTGTGCGTTTTGCTGAATTTTGTGCAATTTGCTGAATAACATACATATAAAAGAAACACATTGTCACTGGACCATCACTGCAGACAAACAAGACATACTACCTTAACAAATCTCATTTCATTCCAACATTTGGGAAAAATATTTTAAGATTAAACAGGCTTTCTTTTGCAATTCTGTGGTATGAATGGCAAGTTTCACTTTCCCTCAGCACACCTGCCAGGCACTAGGCAGATCACAAATGACTGTGCAGAATTCCAACTTGGATACAGCAGAAGTCAAAAGAAATGTTCTCTGATAACAAAAGCTCCAAAAATATATAGCAAATACCATAGCATGATTCTTCGGTTGTGTGTTCAAACACTCATATTTATCTTAAATATATTTACAGAAAGCTAACACTTACACTTGGCCAACTACATTGAAACAGTTTCTTTTCATTTTTATGAATCATCAGAGAAGATTTACTAACATGCACTGGAAATGGGAGCTCTGATTAAAGCAAAGAATAATCTCTAGTTCCTCATGGAGATGGAGATAAAAGCATGATGTATTGTAACAGATATTAAACCCAGGATCTGCAGTAAACAGCTTGCACTGCAACTTGGAAATCAGAAACCCTTGATGTTGTTCCGTATTAAACACCATCCTGGAAGCAGCACCTAGACAGCAAGCTTTGGACTTCCTCCATGGAAGATCAACATGCCTTTGGGATAGTTTGGGACTCTGAAATTCTTTATACAAGAAGGTGAAAACATTCAGTGAACCTACAGAAGCTCAGTTAACTTTCACCTTTAAATCTAAAGGCAAAGAGCCAGAAAGATGAGTGAATGAAAATAGAGCAAGAATTAGGTACCATGTGCTTATGGTCTTTTATTGATCTCATTTTTTTACATGACTAAGTGGACAGAAAATCTTCATTTCTTTCCTGAGAAAGCATTTAATTTATGTAACTTGTTACAGAGCACAAAATGCGTTTCTTTTCAGTAAAGTCACTCCTTTTGCTTTGCTTGCTTGCTCTCTGCAAGTCCTAAAAGCACCGCATCAGCTTCCAGCAATGTTGTATCACTAGCTGCCCCCAAGAACCTGGATGTCAGTTCAAGATCCAGCAGCCTCAGGCGCACCCGGGTTCCTCTCTGGTATTTTCTGTGAAGAAAAGGAGAGAGGGGGAAGAAGGTAAGTTTTGTTAAGCAACACTCTTGCATCTCCTAAGGCTCTCTCCTCTCTGCAGACCCAAGTAGCAGCCCCACAGAAAAAAAAGCGCTGCAATGAAGTCCAACATTGTTGTAATGCATCAGCACTAAAACTGCTGGGACACACTCTGTACCACTACAGAGTCAGTCTCTGCTGACACAGTCCAGTCAATCAAAGAACAGACACCACTAGATCCCACTGTGGGAATGTAGCCTCTACAAAAAAGCAGTTTATTATATGGGAAACTGTTTTTGTCTTCCATCAAAATATTTTACTGTATCATCTGCTATAATGTCAACAATTATCTGCAGGACAACATATCATCAAAGGGGAGGAAAGTCATCATTAGATCACTGGTGACATTGCTATTATCAAAAAGTATAATGCCAGCTAACTATGGTTTATATTTCCAACCCTGGGCCTCAGGCAAGGAACTTTTCTTGTCTTATCCCCTCATCCAAAGAGTGGGCATCATCTGCAAGATTTTTATTACATATAATTAAAAAGAAACCCCACAAGTATTGTAATGAAACATTCTGCCTACAGGCTTGGGTTTTATTGTTTCATGCTCTTTTTTTTTCTTTCCTTTTCCTTTTAAGTCAGAAGATGTGAGTGATCGATGTGTTTCTAAAACAGATCCTGCGTTAAGACGGCCATGCCAAATTAGTGAAGATTTTTAAAATAGGAGCATGTTATATAATGCACCTGGAGAGCTACTGATTGAAGACCACCAATAAAACTGAGAATTATTCTTCTTTTGAAAGTTCAAGTTGTAATTTTCTCCCCTAATCAAAGCATAGAGAGCTGAAGTTTCAGCAAGGTCGATTACCTTGAGCAAAAGCAAGAGAAAATTTGAAACGTGCTCAAGTTACCAACAGGAAAAAATGTAACAGGGAAGTCTGGTTGCGCCCATTTCCACCTCGCTCATTTTCACCTCCAGCTTGGGCAGACAATCTTCTCTGTCTGACAACTGTTTGCTAGCATGAAGCAAAACTGAACCAGATTTCAACTTTCTTCAGCTCATCAAACCAAGATTTATTTGGAAAACTAAACATCTTTAGAAAAGATCCTGGACTTCCATTTATGGAGGGTTTAGTTTCTGTTTTATTTTGTTTTAATTTTCTGTCAGTGCTATCTTACATTGATTTCCCATGCCTCCTGGTTAATCCTGGGTAATATACTCAGCTATGATCCAGACTGCAAAGGAAGACCATTTGATACCTCCACCCTGAGTAGGTATGTGGGGTACACAGGGTATTCAGTCAGCAAGGGTTCTGTCAACACTCATCGCAACAAATACTGTGATGATCTGCATGAGTCCAGTGGAAATAACACTCATTTTCTTAAAAACATAGAAGTGAAGGCCCTCACCAGTCCAAAATACAAGTAATCACTGCTGCATTGAAGAGTATAGCACAGCTACCAAAGACAGAGCACAGCTTATGTTTGGTTGTTACCTAAACAGTTGGAAAGGACCGATTCTGTCCTTTTCTGTGTGAAATATATGCATTTCAAAAGAGAACAGTTTCACAACTGATGAGAATTATTTACAAAACACTTCAGTGTTGCTGAAATCAAAAGACAATGAATAAGACCGTAGAAGTGGATGGTATCTTCCAGGATTTGTTAGGCTTATTGACAAGAGCGTTCACCAAAGAAGTTTCGGGATAAGAAGGGGAATGAAGAGGAAGGCTCCTCACTGAAGTATCTTAAATGAAGACCATTGACTAGTAGTTTTAGCCATTTGGGCATATGAGGGAAGTTCCCAGAAAATTCTCTACCATGAACCAAACCTTCACCTTACTGATAGCTGCTAGTTAGATGAGTTGCCTTTGCCTCTAACCATGAAGTTATCCTGATCCCTAACAATATCTTTGGCATAAAATATCAGACTTTTCTGCCTTTATTAATGGGGAGGGGAAGGAATTAGGTTTTGAGAAAGGGAAAGAGAACAGGGAGAGAAGGAAATCTGAGAGGTAGAAATAGTCTGTGGAATCAGAAAAGAAGGAGCAGATACCTTTTAATGAGAAAACAGGAGGCTTGGGAAGATAGAAAAGAAGGGATAAATGTAAAGCCTGTGTCAAAAAAGCACTGAAAACACTGCAGGTGAATTGTGCAGAAATCTAGGAAACTATACTATATAGAGTAGAGGCAAGAAGAAGAAAAAGGTCACTAAAAAGTAAAGACTGCATAAAAGTATTAAAACCTGACTGACATTAAACTCGGATTTTTGAACTACAACATTCTATGCTGCTTTTAAAAATCTTAATATATTTTAAACCTAATAAAACTTAAGACTAACACTAGTGGTTCTGTAACAAATTTTAAAGTCCAGTCATCCCTCTGCATTTTTCTCCTCTCCTTCCTTCTACAGGAAAAACAGTTCACCAGTAACCTAAAGCAGGATGCTGTTGAGAAAACTACCTTCAGGGTCCAACACTCTTCTACAGAGATTGAAACGAATGAGGTTTAAATTGAATTTGAAGCCCTCTATTTGACAGCACACAGTGGGAGAGATATTGAGGTCTATCTTTGTAACTGAAATACAAAGTATTAATTTCATCATGTATCAGGTCCTTTTTGGGCTGGTTGCTTGACTACAGTGATGTTTTACAAGGGAGGAGACAAAACTAATTTTTTCTAATCAAGCCTTAAAAATGTTCTATTTATAACCAGGGAAGTCCACATGGAAATTGTACTTCTCATGATTAATACATCTAATTTTATAGAAAATAAATCAATAAATAATCTTAAGCATGACTCCCCCAATTTTAGCACTGCTCACTGTACAGTCTGCAGAGAATTTTGCTCAGACTTCAACATGACTTCAGCATATATTTGTAATGCAAAATCCAAGCAACATATTTTCATAAGAAGAATCGCAGTCTTCAATGTTGCCTCAGTAACTCGAACAGATTCCAGATACTTTAATCGTACTTAACTTCATTATTAAAGAAGCTTTTCCAGTCACAGCACATCTGCTTACAAAAAGATCCCAATGAACATCTCTTTGAGGAGCTGACACAACTGCCAATTTATATGAATATAAACATTTGGGTTTGTGACAGATGTTCCCTACAGCTAAAACACTACAAGAGTATGTGGATGATGCAGAAAAAGCAGAAACATGAACACAACATGCAGTGGTGGTCTATCCACCACATTTTAGAGCAACAGGAAATAAAAGGTTGCTCCATGCATAGTAATAATATTCTATCCACAAAGGTATTAATCCTTAAAACAGATAAAACTATCCTATGGTTAAAGCAGAAGCTTGAAGCAGGACCCAGAAACAAAGCAGGCATTTTATTATTTTCAGGAATAGTGGCCTAGGAGACACAAGACACCAGTGTAAAAGGAAAGAAACCATCTACTTACTCCATTTTGCAAAAGGACTTGCTTTATTTTTAAATAACAATGCTGGTATTCAAGATCATCTTATCCAACGACCATCAGCAGGTACCATTAACCTTCACCCAACCCCGAAGCACTGTGTTTCTCAAGGATCCACGTGTTTTCCTCCTACCACTTCCTACTGCCAGGTAAGAGTATTAAATTCACTGAGAAGCAGACAAAGGTGTTCAGTTACATATATAAATGAAAGTATAAGAATTTCTCTAGAATTTAAGAAAATTATTTTGCAAGTAGACTCAAAGCTTGATCCACTTCCATAGAATTTATTTACAATAGTTATTAATTTTAACCCTTTGGGAACACCAATTTTGAATGGAAGGACTCCACATAACAGCCACATTCAGAGGTGGGAACCCACTGGCTGCTGTTGCTGAGCCATGACCCCTTCTCAGACCAGCGTCCAAAGCACCCACTGAAGCAACACCAGAAACCTTCACCTGAACTTCAGCCAAGGAGCACCAGGTCCCAGAAAGCTTTCTCTGTTTTAAATGTGTACTTGCAGGCTTCTCTCCACTCTCCTGGAGTGGGCAAAGTGCTAGGTACAAGGTCTACCTTCTCTCAAACATTCCAGAAGATGACATTTAGCTAAGTTAGAGGCAACCTAAATAACTGCTTCAGTGCTCTTTGTAATTTTTGAACTGTCATGGAAAAGCATTAGAAAAGAAGCAAAATGAAAATCCGTTTTTTTATTTGAACCATAAGTCTGTGCAACCACACATCACCAGTGTCACACAGAAGGTAAGGGCACAAAGAAAGCACACAGTATAGCCTTGCTAATGGTGTTAAAGAAATTTTAAAAACAAATACAAAAATTAAAGTTTATGTCCTGTTACTATATTAAAAATAGGGCCTATTAACTTTGCACACAAATATCAAACTACTGTCTTAAAAAAGTAGGTCTTCTCTTTGCTAATCACAAGTAGCACAGTGTGCACTTTCAAACTCAAGTGACTTGGAAGCTTTCTTCTGACTGTCTATACCCCTTTTACTGCAATTTGTTCTCTATGCTGATCCTTTCATTTCTGCACTGAAGCTTTAAATCTCTCAAAATCTTAATGGTAAATTAAAGGGTTTAGCCAAAACTCCCCAGACTCTTCAGTCAAGATTTTAAACTTGTAATTTTAAAACAATTTTATTATGTGAAAGATATAAGAAGAAACAAAAAACCCAACCATTTTTACATAATAAAACTGGAGGGGGAGGATATGGAATGACATATTTCAGCTCCTGCTAATTAAGAATGCTGGGGCAGGAAATGTTTTTTGTAACTTAAAAGTCACTCCAGGTTACAGCAAAAGGTCTACAAATGGAATTACCTTGGAAAGTGATGAGTATTTTAAAACAAAGAGGCTATAACTAAAAATGGGGATCTTAATTATACCAATTTTGGCCAAGAAAATGGGATAGTAGTTTTGCAGGTGTGCAATTTCACATGCAAAGGAAGCATCCTCTTTACTAAATGGCATTAAGAACTTTATTCAAACTCTAAATTATAGGTGTAGACATTAAAGCATTTTGTTAAACTATCCAATATTTAAAACTGCATGTCATCACAAATTAGCAAGCAGTCCTTTTTCTATTAAAACTATTCAAGTTATTAGTTTAAAATTTAGGGCAACAAAACTTCTATTCTTGCAAATGTTGCTACAAAAATAACAATGCAATTACAGAAATGTTTGATTCTCACCAGGTCTTCGCTGGTATTTCCCACTCATTTCAAAAATGCATTCACAGATACCTTCTATTTCATACTATAAAAATATAGGACAGATATTTTGAGACAAGCAGAATATTTTGGCTCATACACCCTCTACTTTTTTACTGGTTTTCAGTCTCCATTGCCTGCTTTTGGTACAATAACCCGTGCAATACAAACCTGAATGAACTTGCTAGGGCTGGCTATGAACACTCTCATCCACTGTCCATTCTTCCATGCCCTCTGTCCCACCCCTCAGGAAAGTACATTTCTGAAAGAAGTAGGAAGGCAACTCTTAAACCTGGGGTTTAATTCCTACACTGAGGGTGTAATTTAGAGAATTTAATTTGATTTTTTTACATTTTTGCATAATTATTTTTAATGTCTCCGAGCACAGTCTCTAGTGATGGCTTTCAAAACTGCAATGAAAGGAATCCCTGGATTATCTTCCATACAAAATCAATTAATATAAAACACTCCAAAGACACGGTTAGAGTTGAGCCATGGTACTTTCAGTGAATGCCATCAGAAGTTTTGGTGCCTTTAATTTTTGCACTGTGAGAATTTCAAAGTGTGTTTTTCAGATCCTTTATTCAAGAGGTTTTGTTTCAGTGCCTTAGCACAGTACAGAACAGTTTACAAAGTTCACAACCATTTCATTTTCTCTTTTTTTTTTTTTTAATTATGTGAAAGACACTACATTATCAACCTCAGAAAAAACACAAGAGCAGCAAAGGTAGTGAAATAAATTGACCATCACTTTCTCTCCAGATTTTTTGTTCACCATTCTTACCACCATTCAAATCCATTCAAAATCGCCCTGTAGCTCCTCATTAGTAACACTGAAATGATAAAGCATCCCCAGAAGCAAACCCACCTCTAACTAACTGCAGCCAGCAGCAAAGCAGTGCAGCTGGTGTGGAATGAATCTGTGTGCGGAACAATTCATCTTGTTTCTAAAAAATGTTTTGAAGCATTCACAGATGCTGCTGGAGCCCACATTGGTCTCAACTTTATCAGCAAAGGGATGGATGTCCTATAGTTGACTTAAGGAGCACAGATCTGTATGATTTTTGTATAGGTCACCCTCTGATGCCCCATAGGGAAGGAGCTCTGCAAAAGCACACCACTTCCCAGAAACTTCTCCCTCATTGCGAGTATATACAAAATTCTTGTTCAGAAGAAATATGGATGAAAAGAGCAGATTGCTGTCAAGCTGAAGGCGGCACATTTCTATGTAAAAATCTACATCTTGCTAAAATGGCTTTTTGTAGAGAGGTACACATTGCACATATAGTGATGGGGATGGCAATCCTGCATCCAGCAGGTCCAAACAGCAGTCATAACACACACTCTGCCCCTCAGAATGAGCTCCTAGGCCATGCTGGGGCAAAAAGGCCAGATCCCAGTTTTGTACATAGCAGCAATAGCAGAAAGTGGCAGCAGAAAGGTATTGTGAATTTTGCACAGAGCCGAACACAGGTCGTAAAAGAGATCCTGGGAGAGTAGTATCATGGGGCAGTATCCTGCTGACAGCCTTTTTTTAAAGGCTATTAAAGGAGGGACAAACACACATAAAACTGAATAATCATGTAAAGATCTTGATCTGTTATTAAAAAGATTGAGCTGTCTATACAGAGAGAAAATACTGGTATTAAAAGGTGCTTAAATCCATCTGGGAAAAGCATGTAATAATCAGGAAAGCAAAGTCCAACTAGCGCAGATGAGAACGACAATTTGCAAATAATATTGATGAACCAATAGGAAAAAACTCCAAGCACTGAGACTTTTCAGCCATTGATCACTTCAAAACTGAAGAGATGTCAAAACAGGTGTGCTAGTTCAGTTCAGGATAACCTGCTGAAATGTCACGTCTCATGATACAGTGAAGTCGTGAGATATGACCTGAAGGTCCCTTTCAGCTTAAATTTTATTCATCCATTATTTATTACCACAGCACCCAGTCATTCAAATATGGGATGGATGCTCAAAATAGGATTTTCAAAGTATCTCTGTTCTCTGCAATCAAACACTTCACAAAAGATGCTCCAAGGTTGCTGGCTACATTCTATTGGAAAATACAATCTCGCTTCTCGTGACTCATCAACCCATTACCACTTCAGCTGTATTTGTTTCCTACTCCATTTGTTTTCCTCTTTCCTTGAACTAAGAAAGCAAATATGCTCTCATTTACTCTGAGCAGTTACTGCTTGTGACACCTGCATAATTTTCAGAGTATTTTTGCTCCTTGCACCAAAACCATATTTCTACAAGGAAATAGGCTACACTCTGCTAGATGGAAGCAGAGATCTAGATACTCTGCTAGATAAAATCAGATAAAAGCCTCTCATACTCTTGGAAGCATTTAGCAGAATGCTTTAAGAGTGTGTGAAACGATCAACTTAAACAACAGCTATTGTTGCCTGGTGTTTTGGAACAACAGTGCATAAGCAGATCCAGCAGCAAACATCCTCAAAACTAACAGGTTTATGCACCTGAGGAAGTCCAAAGCCAAACCTCACTTTGCACTGACCACCATCTAAAGCAGAAATTTGAAACAAATACACAAAGAGTTTGGTCATATTAGCTAGATGCTGATGTGAAAAACACCCTGAAGCACTTGAATATTCCCCCTGGACAACTGAAGCTTACAGAAGGGTTAATGTCACTGCATGTATGGACACTTGGGGGAAAAAAGTACTGAACAGATTGGTACAAGCAGCAGAGTTTGGGAGTGACCCCGTTGTTAGGGGGTAAAATATTATCTCTGTTTATGCTTATAGAGCTGTCCAAACCCATAATTTATTGGGCAAGCCCTGGCAGCTTCATTCGACCCAAGTGCAGGGACCTTGTCACCCTTCCCCATGTCTCCACTCTTGGCTACTGAGATGACAGCTGACTAAAACTAGCACAGACATCGGTGAATGAAACATGTAACTTTTAATTCCTATTGCTAAAAGAAGGTAAATGCAAAGCCTGACAAGAATTGTTTTATAATTGTCACAGAAAAACATCAAACAAACTACTGTGAAGACACAGTCAAGCTCTGCTATTACCATGATATCAATAATCAATGGCATTTGTGTCTGTGACAGCAAAAGAATACAGCCTAAGGTGTCAAATAGTTAAATCTAATTCCACTCCCATAAGGACATTTAGAGTCTCAGTAGAATTTCTTACTTGTAAATCACTTCTAAAAAGTAACACTCTTGTCCTCAATTCAAACAAAACCCAAAGTAGCCGATATTTAATTACTAGAACAAACAAAAAAAAATCTTGCTGTAACTTTTGCTACAGTCTCTGTAAGAATCAATCTGCATTCACTAAAACTTTTGGTATAGGATTATTCCCTTTCCTAGGGGAGGAATCCACAGAATAATCTGTATTATAAAATGTACTTCATATCACATCAAAGATGAATGCTGTAACCTTTTCTCCATGGCACAGAGAGGTAAGCTTTGACAAATGAAACTTGCAAGAGGTGGCTCCTGTCATCTAAGAACATGTATCAGCTATAGTTATGTCATCATACAGTAATTTATGCCAGTTGCTTTCTCAGTCCATAATGTAAAGCATATCCTTTAACTTGAGAGGAAAAGGAAAGAAAAAAGAAATATGAGTCTTTAGTCTGAATTTTTATACTTTTCCCACTGTTTAAACTATGAAACAAACTATTTTAATTAATATATTGCTTTGTAGCGTACAAAATGTCAAAAAATAAAGACTATATACTTAAATATATACTAAAAAATTAGCCAATCATTTTACAAAACACTAAAAAGCCCCACAGCCCTTTATGCTTGTGGGCACCAAAAGCCAGGCAAACAGCTTAAAAGATGAAAGATAAAGGTAGCCAAGTAGAAAAACAAAACAAAAAAAACCAAAACAAACAAAAAAAAAAAACCAAAAAAAACTAATGTGAAGTATGCCCTAGTTCACACTCTTCTATCCATCTTTCCACAAGTAATCCCTGTTGTAATTCCTACCCCTTCTCTTTCCCATGCTGAGACCTTGTCTCAGTCAGATACTTTTCATGTACATGAAAACCCTCAGCCCTCCACAGTTCAAATTCACTTTCCACTAAACTGTTCTAATTTTCTTAATAGATGTGGTCTCGATCTTACTCCCTTTCTATACCTACTCCATCTCCTAAATCATAACTCCTCTGGCCTCTTGTTGTCTCCCTGGGATCTCTGACCAGGCATTTCCAATTTTCTTTTCCTATCCCACAAAAAACTATTGGATATATTTTCTTGCCCTCTCTTACTTACTGCCTCCTCACTCAACCTAGTCCCAGCCCATTTATCTAGCCAACCTCATTCTCTTCTCAGTTTCTTACCTCAGCACACCTTTCTCTCTCACCAGTACCGACTAAGTTCAGTCATCTTCTTTTTCTTGCAGTGCTTTTCTGTTTTCTCACTCAGCTGATTCCAGTCCCTCCGCACCAGCCTTCCTGGCAGGTCTCTTATAAGGGATTATAAGTAGTACATTTTGATAATTCAGACATTATCAAAATTCAAATCAGACTCCCCTTTTCTATCTGGGTAATCATACCGCTATGGGAATAATGACAATGTATTTAAAAGCCTGCCCAGCTCTGGTGCTCAACTCTCAAGCTTTGTACAGCTTGGAGAAGCTGTCACACAGGAGAATCCTCAGCAAACAAGGGTAATTCACATACTGTCAGCAGGTTTTTGCAGATACGTCTTCTAACCCTGCTCTGATGCCCCCATCTGCACTGATGTGTAAGTACTGTCCATGACCTTTCTATGTCTTTAAACCTTATCATAGCTATAAATTGGATTTATTCTTCTCTTGGGAGAGCTGGGTGCAGAAGACGTTGGAAGGCTAAAATGGCTGTTTCAGTGGCAGTGAGCGCTGGTAACCATGTTAATGTAAGGGCTGGCATTTACAGACAGGGAATGGAGCTGCTGAACAGATGCAGCAGATGCCTGAATTCTCAGTTGCAAGTGAATGCAACAGGAGAGATGCAAAAGGTGCTAAAGATGAGAGAAGGCTGGGCACTAATGGTCTAGAGTCTCAGGAAGAATGGCGGGGGAGAGAGGGGTCTGGAGGAGACGCAGATTGAAGAATACAACTTCAGAGAATGTAGGTGAGGTCTGTGGAGAGAGTTGATGGGCTTGAGCAAAAAGAAGGAAGAACTGGATGGGACTCTAAGACAAGAGGAGCTGGAGGTACCATACGGCTCCCCTTTATCAATCAGCTAAGGCCAGGGGAGGATTGCTCCTTCCCAAAGGACTGCTGAAAAGTACCAGCCTCTTCCCTGAACCTCCCTCTCTTCCCTTGTCTTTCTCCAACTCTCCTTGTGGCTGTTGATGCCTGCACAAAGCACTGACTGTCACATCTGCCTAGATGTGACAAAAGGAACTTAATCTGGCTTGCTCAGTCACTCTTGCTGTTCAGTGTGGCAAAAGTCAAGTCACATTTATGAAACAGTTGGTCTGTAAGATGCAGCATATGCAGACAACTGCAAGATATTCAGCAAAAGATTTTAGCTAAAAATGTCTGACAGTATGGTCTAAAAAAGCTAAAAGAGGATAAAATGGGATCTGGCAAGGAAAAAGCCCTCCTGTAACAACAGTTTATAAAGCTAACTATTTCCAGTGCTCTCAAACCACCTTGAAGCATCACTTGAGTGTGCACATCTGGAATACATGCCTTCATTTCTATACCAGAGAACATTACCCAACATTTTAAGGTGTATCAAATAATACTTCTTGAAGTTTCAATTCTTTGTTCATGCCCATTCATATGAATGCCTCAAGAACAATCTCAGCTACTTACACTATAAATGAACAATATGGACTAACACTGAACAGACTTTTTGATGAAAAAGAGTTCATGGTGCTCCTGTAAAAGGCACATTTTCAGATTTGGTCAGGAACATTTCTTTGTAAGCTAACACTTGCATTATTCATTCCAATGACTTTCACAGTTAATAACAGTCTATTCAGAGACAACATGAAAATCTTACTAGGGAATGGTGCCTTAAAAATGCAACCAGCTCGACACTGTCTGTTTTATTTTCAAGAACTGGCATGGAAGAGTGTGAAGCATGGGAAGACTCACTTCTCTGCAGAATGCTATGCATTTGAAAAGAGAAAATTTGAAAAGCCTTTGAAAAGAGAAAATATTTGATGGTTCCACTTTCTGCTAAAAACCCTGACATAATAGATCTTAATCAGAGTCAGGAGAGGGACAGGGTTCAGATGTGTTTTAGTTTTTTAAAATATGTCCTTCATGAAACTGTGAAACAGATGAGGAAAACATATAAAGAATACCCATGAACAGGAGGGTCCAGGCAAAGGTGTTACCAGTGAGACAGGTCACCTAACAAGCCACTCACCTGCTGCACACAATGATGTCAGAAGTGAGCTCAAATTGCTAAGGGCAGCTTTTAGAAATACTAAATGGAGGGGGAAATCATCCAAAAGAGCATGAAACAAGGTATTACCAGACACTATTAAATAGATACTAGAAATTACAAAGGTTGACCTTATGCTATAATGCTTGAGGTTAAGGAAATATGCACTATCACTGAATATAACTATCAAAAGGAACTTTTCAGAAAATTTCATTTTGGAGGCAATAAAAAAGAAATGAACAGTTGAATAAATCAAAAGAAACATGTAGGCAAAAATGGCAGTAGCAGGTGGAAAGTAGACAAGAAGGGACCTCCAGGGAAAGCTAAGAAAGAAACCATGCTGCTGGGAACCACCATCAGAATGTGTCCTGGGTTCCTAACACCAAAGGCAGCAGAAGGGTAGGAAGAGTTTCCAAAGGGAATTCTGTTTAGGGGACACTGACATCGAAACAGGAGCATGCTTACAATTTTAAAAGGGGGAATTGAAAGAAGAGGGAAAAGCTTAGAGTAATTATAATCTATGCAATTCAGTGAAATTGGAGAGAAAAACAAGAAATAGGCCTCAAGGATGAGAAAAGCTTATTTAAGAATAGTAAAAAGTAGGTGTTTTTATGACAGGAGATGTGCATCCAGTATGTAGAGTATACCTGGAAATGAACCAGCAACAACGGTTGTGATATTGTACAAGAACAAGAGCCATCTTTCTGATCTACTTGTTTGGCCTATGCCTTTTTCTACAACTACTTTACTGTCTTCTGGCCAATAGAGAAACACTACTACATTCTTATTAAACACAACACACAAATGCAGACTGAAAAAACATACCAAAAAAGGCTGTGGGTCTTTTTTCTAGATGTGGAAAGATGAAAGACCTACAGAAAATTAAATGATTACATCTTTCTTCACAATGAGAAAAGTAGAGATAGATAAAACTACCCAGGGAAAAAGAGAAGGAATAGAGTTTTTGTCACTAGAGGAAGCAACTGAAAAATAAAAGCATTAATGGTTATTATACAGTCAGGTAACTTCCCCCTCTACAGTCTCACCTCCAAATTCTTCCTAGAAGCAGTTTCTTCAAGGAGTTTTTCATCCATAAGCTCTTTTCTGACCCCTTTTTCTCCAACTTAAACTGTACAACCTTTCAACTGGATGTACACAGGTAGACTTCTTACATCAGATATTTATTATGTGGGTATATTACTGCCAACCAAAAGAGTCAAAGTAATGACAAAATCTGTGTGTATTTGAAGAATGGAGATAAAAAATAGCATATGAACAAAAGGAAATTAATTTAGACCCCCAGTTTCCAGGTCTGTGTTTCTCTTGTTTGGTACCATCCACAACAGAAGAGCTGCATTCAGAGCTTTAAGTTGGCAACATCATCAACTGGGCCCAAAGAAGAACCATGTTCTCTGGTAGATTTTAACACAATAAACAAATTGAACCCTTTACTGAATACAAGCTCAGACAAACACTTAATGCTATCAGTTTCTAATTTTACTTAGAAATTAACTTTAAAAATTTAAGCTGTTTTCTTAGACCCTTTATACAGAAAACCCAGAATAGCTGTACTAAAAATAATTAAGGTCTGTATCATATCAGATCTTCATAACACTAAAAACTGAAGAGGTAGAGGTATGACTGCTCTCTCTCCATAGTCAGATCACTCTTGTTAGCTCACCACAGGCGGCTGCTAAGACTTGTACTCAAGGCAGCAGAGCTGTTACAGATGCCTGGGACAAATCCTGTGACCATCCAAACTATGCCAACCATACCTTGTGCAACTGCTTGCCAAGGAGAGGGTGTTATTAGCCAGGCTTGACTCAAACAATTCACTGCCCACAAAGCTACTTTAATGTACTGTCTCTACTGGGGTAAAAAACACAGTAATCCAACAATACATTACGATACTTTCCCATCACTGCAGCAATTCCCACCACAGGCAACACTTTGTCTCCAACAAAGAAGCCTCACATTCTGCGCCTGCAAAAAAAAACCCTATCCATGCTGTAGGGATGCCAAGAGGAACATCTGTGTGCTCAGAAGGACACAAAACTGGCTTTTTGTGTGCGTGTGTGTATGTGTGCCTGGGTGAAAGAGATGGGGGCAGGGAGCTCACAGACAATAGCTTGTGTGACTGCATGGTAAGGAAATGTTCTTTCATTCCCTTCCTCCTTCTTTTAATTTATTTTTTAATCTGAACAAGGGAGTCAAACAGCCACAGCAGTTACCAGCAACTTCCCCAAGCCCAGTGAAAAGGGTTAAGTTTCTCCCACAAGACTAGTTTTAGCCTGGATTTATTTTTATCAGAAAATAATTTCTTTAGGCAGTAAACATATACATTTACATTTCATTAAATAATATGAGGATTCTGGGTCTACTTGTCCCTTTATCATAAATTATTATGACTGTAATAATGAAATTGATGAAATGCAGAACTACAGATAGTAAACTGTCTCCTACATGATGGATGCATTCGTGGGCTTTGATTATTAACAAATTGAAGCTTAAAAAGGAGGAAAAAATAATCAGACCAAAAAAAATACAAATACTACTATCTTTCTGAATGCTGGGTCACTCACCTAGAGTGCAGCACAAGAGAATGTAAACCACAAACTTACACTACCATGAAATTAATGCTGCAAAGCAATGAAAACCAGTCCAGTGGAAGCATGTTATTATAAAAAGCCCCTCTACGAAGGGCAAAGACCATCACTTACCAGTAAACATTTTTATTTATTTTTTATAAAACCTACTTAATCTACTGTTTAAATAATCTAACAATTCTTTACTGATGGATTGTCCTGGCCCAGTCTCATTTAAATATGTTCAAATTTCTGGCTACATTCAAAGGTCAGAAGAAACTGTAAGGTTTTTTCTTCTGGAGCTATGCCTGCTAAGGCCACATTCTCCTTTTCTTCCTGCCCATTCTCCAGCTATTCTGTTCCAACATGCATGGTACCATCTAATCATCTGACAGAGCCCATTAACTCAAACTGCTTCATGCCTCAGCTCTAATGCCAGTACCTCCAAAACTGGGAGCATGAGGCCAGGGAATCAATTAGCAGCGACTTATCTGTTTCCCCAAATATTTGTAACTCTTTAACCAAGGGTCTGAAATTACATCCCCTTCCCTCTGAAGGGGAAAACAGAGACAGACGATGCAAATCTGGAATAAAGTCAGCCTTTCAATCCTCCTCTCAAACATTCACCTTGCTAGGAACGTGCTTCAACAAAATCGGCAGGTTTAGACATACCTGTTGCACATCAGACAAAGAATTTTCAGATAACAGTATGCACTGTTATCCTAGCATGCCTTCTCCAGAGAGAAAACTGAGTTACACAAGCTCCTACAACTCCTGTCCACAAAGCAAGGGAGTAAAACTGTTCTGTCATCTGGGAGAGGTGTCCACGGCATTTTACTCTGGATTTGGAAACATCAGTCCAGCACTTTAGGAAGCTCAACGCAGAGAGGAACGACTCAGTTGTGCAGAGTTCAGGTCTGGCAGGGCTCCCTGGGTATGGAATTAGTCCAAACACCTCTGACAATCTCTTGACTACCCAGCCACACAGATCTAAGCTGCTTCTCTATGATGCCAGACCTGATATAGCTGCACTAGACTCCCACTTATCAGGAGCTCCAAGGGGCACAGTGAAAGTGACTTTTCAGAGAGTCAGTTCCATACAAGGAAAATTTTTAAGGTCTTGTTTAGCTCTGACCCTGCCAAATCAAGAATGATCGCACATTTTTGCATTGGGGTCCATTTTCTGGAAGGTTGTACTGACCCAGGTCTAATGATACCTGAATGGGTAGAGTCAGCCAGTATGTCCTGCTGGAGCTCAGGACGCAAACAGCTACAACACAGAACTGCAAAAAAGCTGCCCAGCATCTGACGGGGATTGAGGTGAGTGGGTGCCAAAAGCTGCATGGAATTACTTGGGTGTTCTTCCTAATGCATCCTGCAACAGCGATGAGATCCTGGCAAAGGGAATGATCTGGATATCTCCATCCCTATCACTCTGGAAAAGAGGTGACTGCAAAGAATGATGTCCAAACTAGGACTCATTTAGACAAAACACAACTAAATATCTGACTAAAATCGGAGCACTTACTTGAGCTTACAATGCATGAAAGAAAAATGTTTCACCTGTTCTATGCATGAATAAAAATTACCAGAAAATAAAAATAATTGCTTAATACAGAGTCTGTGTATGAACAGACAATATATTTTAATTCTCATTTTAATTCTTATTTATATTAAAATTCTCATTTTAATTCTCATTCTCAATTTTCAGTGAAAGTAGTAAAGGCTCATAAAACAAAGAATAAAATGGTTGAAGTCAGTCAATTGCAAGAAATTCAGGCAATTTTTAGAGAATTTTCCTTTTTCCCCTCATTGTTATTGCTAAATCCTCCCAGTTTCAGAGCATGATTGTGCTAGGTTTTGTACAAATGTGTACAGACAGCAAATCCTGAAATATTTGCAAACTAGTGCTTGAATTCTGTAAGAGTTGTGGTCCATGTCACTAACATGGACAAACTTACTGTGGGATTACACATACAGCTCTGCAATGTGACTGCACAAGTAGCTGCTGAACTGGAGCTAAAAAAGCCAAAACAAAACTAAACTCCCAAAACTAAGTAAAATAATGAAAAAATGAACAAAGTAAGGAGGCAACATCTCTCATTTGCTGGACTTTTTTCAGAGCAGTAACTCTTCTTTATGAATGCAACACATTTCCACTCTACTCTTCCTATTTTCCTCCAAACGTTAGACACTTTAACTGAAACTTCCCATATAACTTCCTTCGCTGCCTCCCTTCTCCTAATCAGCATTTATTTGATTTTTAAAATGTCACCAAAAGTTTCTCTAGCTGATGTTGTGGGATACAAGCACTCAGTGAGACCATTTTTCCTAGCCAATGCTCATACCAGCTCCTAGAAAACCAAGCACCTTGGCCTGTATCCCTCATTCCTGAATTGGAAAAAGGAAGCTGTTAAGATTCTGTCTCTTTTTCTCTCTGTTACCTGCAACTGCTGTATACTCTACTGCTGTACTGCTCTACCAACTGCTGTGTATACATTCTACACTCAACCCCTTATAATATGCAAAAAATATTCAAGTCCTCTCCCCATTTTTATCTGCAAAAGATTGTACTGAACATTCATGTTTATGTTCTTAAAAAATTAATGAAAAGATTTTTCAATAATCCAAAGATTTCAAAAACTTATAAAACGCACTATGCTGTTTTATAGATGCAGGAAACTGTTTTACAGCAAACTAATCATGTATCTGGTATGTTCACCTTTAGTTTCTGACAAGTAAGAATGAGTTTTGTATTTTAATAGGTTTTGAAGCTGTTCTGGAATAGTAAACTAAATACGTTCTGCTGATAAATTACTGCAGACTTAGAGTGGTGGATGCATGAACCAGAGTGGAAATAATTGTAAAGAAGCCCAGCATACCCACCCATCACCCTTCCATTTACTTCTTCAGGTCACACCCCCCTTTTCTTTTCCATTTTTAACCTTTTGCTCTGATTTTCTTTCCCAAGCTACCTTGAAAACCTCACTGCTTAACTTACCACCCCAAAAGACAACAAGCTTTGCCACTGTTTCATATTGGAGGCATCTTATTAAAGCAAATGAAAGCCAATGGAATATTCACAGTTTATAAGCCTGGAATAAAATGGGAACCCAAAATGTTAGAAACTACTCTTGTATTAAAGGCAGTCTTCCTTTCAAGTGCCAGCTTTATACTAAAGATTCAGTAATACTAATAAAACAAAGAACAGTCTTGTCTCAACGCATTTTCAAATAACCTTTGTCACTGAACAGGGACCTGCTTAACACTTTCATCTATCTCAGAAGCTGAAGATTGTGTTTATATTTGTCGGGGAAAGCAAGGAAGATTTCAAGACTGCTTCCGTACCTTTCATTTTACTCTTTTCTTTCTCGCTATCATCCAAGAATCCCAGCTCCTGCTATTGCTTACCTACTGGTGGAACACGGTAAGACGCAATTAATCACGATAACAGAAACCTATTCTTGTTTGTGAGTAAAACTAATTGTAGTACAGTATTTCTTTTCCATCACCTTAGAAGGCGCCTTGCAGCTTTCCCACAGTATCAAGTTCCCAATACATGCACACACACAGAGCACCCTGGTGATGACTCATTCCAGCTTAACCTACCTTTTCAAACAAACTCCTCCAAACAATGTATTATCTGCATTTTAAATGGCAGGTGAAATTCTACCACTCTCACTATAAAAAGGACAGGGAGGTTTATTGTAATCCACAAAAGATTTAAGGAAAGTATTGATGGTTCAAGCAATTTGTAATACTCTTGGGGTGGAAACAATCGTTATGAAAGTTCTCTCACATAGGGAAAATTAAAAACTACACATAAATGATTTTGCCTATTAATGTGTCAATTCCATTAAAATGTTATCGACTCTGAAAGGATTTACTTGTGCATTTTAAAATATTATGCCTGCAGTAAATCACTTTTGAAGCCGGTGGTGTTAGTTATAACATTAATGACCATACAAAGCAAAAACAGACATTCAGTCATCCAGATCAAATTCAATTTCTCTTATACTTGGGAACGAGCTCAGATTACATGGGTGATAAAACACTCACATAGGCCAGAGCAGGGCTGAGCAGACAGAGACAGGTACAGGTTTAGGCTGCTGCAGGACTGATCGCCAGTACCTGCTCAGCCTTTTACTACCTGCAGAAATGTAACCTGCGACCAGGACACGGTGTGTAAGTCCTTGGACACAGGGATCCACCTCCAGTGCTGTCACCACCACCACACCACTACGCTGATGGGCCCAAACCTCAAACCGAACTCCAGCAAGGCTGACACTATTTCAGCACCTTGTTTATATGACAAGCACACTGCACTTAGAGCACGCTGCGCTCGCACCCTTTCGACCCTGTCCTGGCCACATCTCACTCTGTCCCCTTTCAGCATTAACCACGCTTAGGAAGTTAAATGAATCATCAGAACAAACTTAGAAGAAAGAGTGCTGGTTAAGGTGAGGTTATTCAACCCCAATACTGACGGATGCACACAACACCAAGAAAAATTTGACAGTTAAAAGGCCACTACTTATACCACGCTGTAAGTAAGAAGTCTTAAATGGAAATGTTTAAATACTTAATTTACCTTCCTTTTTACAATACCTAATCTATTTGTTTTGCTTTTCATCTACAGACAGAACATATTCAATGAAATCAAAGGTTCCCAGTAATATGATATGACAAAACAGGAGTAATTACTGAAGCTTAAAATGCCACTTTTTGCATAGGAATAATTTTAATTTACGAAATGTATTTTTGTTTATAATATATAAATAAAACAATGTATTAAGATACAAAAAAATTAGCATCTAAAAAGTCAGCTTTACTTAACAAAGGATTTTAGTAACATGCCACACTTAACAACCAATAAAAGAGCAAATAAAATGCAAGATTGATTGCTTTGCTTCACCAACCATTGTAAATATTAGAAAGAAGCCACAGAAGTTTTAGAGTTCAGCTAGCACTGCAATTACTGTTGAGTGGGAATCGGAAATCCCTGGCAGGGGACTTAGATTTGTCTGTGCATTGGATTCTCTGTACCAAGAACAATTGTTGTGGCCAAGAGACGCAGCAGCATAATTTCTGAATGGCAGTGGGGGCCAGCCACTGCAGAGCTGGGGTAATGGTAACACAATAGCTGCCCTAACCTTGGTACTGCAGCAGAGACAGCAAAGTGGCTCTGAGAAGTCCAAGAGTTCCCTTCTGCCACGTGAACAGTTAATGCTTTGCACTTGTGCTGTGTCATGATACAGGCAACAGATTTAGCTCCACATAATTATTTCAGTGGTTTACTTCTTGTTTTATCAGGCATAATTTGAATGTTTCAGCCTCACTTAGAAAACCAAATTAATTTTGCTGGAAGGACTGAGGAAGAGACCAAGGAAGTATATACTGAATGTTCTTGGAATACTGTCATCATAGTCTGCATGTCAAATACATGCTTATCCATATTTGTGATGTAAAATGAACAATTTATAACACTTCTGTCATTTGACAGTGCAGTACAAGCACCACTCTGATTACAGCCTACGTTTTATGTTCATACATAACAATTGTCAAGGTAAGAATGGACTAAAAATGTTGTATAGAACCAATACTTTGCAGAAATTTGTACAAAGTACAAAAAAAAAAAAAAAAACCATAAAAATGAAGACTAGTGAAATTAAAGAACTTAATATGCAAACAGTTGGGATTTATCCTTAGTTTATGCTGTGGATGTTGCAAAATAAAAAGCTTCCCGGCAAACTGTTCTGCACAGTAATTGCACAGGTTGTGTAGTAATAGACACGTTAGCTGTTTGATATGAAACACAGGTAACTAAACTAAACTGCATCCTCAAAAAGACTAAAATTATTTAGATTTTTCAGAGTAGCAGTTTATTAGTCTGAAAAATGCCATCCTCCAACACATGGGAAAGAGACTGCTGTAACTCAAGCTGCTAGAGTGTGTCATACTAAGCAACTGAGGAAAAAGTAAGTTAGTAACTCTTAAGCATTTTCAAGACTTATTTCCTGATTTTGATATCTAAAGAGCCTCTATGAAATGACTAATTGATACATTCAATGATAACAATGCACCTTCTTAAAGAGTTTCCCTTCCAGGAGTCAACTAGTTGGTGCATGTGTGCACACACAGGTATTCAAGGAGAGACAGATTTTAATTAAATTATCATATGTACATAGGCTCATACCAGATACTGCTATTCGACTGTGATACTGGATGCTCACATCTTTTTGGGTTTTTTTACCTAACATTTTCAAGCCTGAACATAACCCGGTACAAAGCTGTGAGTAGTATTCATTCTTCAGCAAGAAGCACAGATGAGAAAAACAGGAATTTGGAGGGCCAGAAGCTGAGAAGCCACAACAAAAGTTTATTTCTTGTTAAATAGCGCAAGCCTTTGGTGAGCCAGAAGATATTTACTCAAGTTACAGTTTAGCAAAGCCTGGTAGCAAATTGTTTTAGAGATAAGGTCATATGATTGACCACCTCAGCTTCTTCCAACAATTATGGAGCAAATGGGAAAGCAATGAGAGCTGACTGAAATGCACAAAATCAAACTGAGGTGGCAGAATCAATCCCAGGTAATAGTTGTATCAGTAATTCAGCCAAATGCTTCCCATCTCACTCCTAATTATTTCATGGTCATTTACAAAAGAAGTTGAGCAGATTACTTTGAGATTGTATTTATGACCACTTCTCATTCACCTGGGTAATACAAACCCTTCAAAAAAAGATAGTATTTTACAAGCAGCACGAAGAAATACTTATTTCAGGAATTTTGAAATGTTTACTGCACTTACTATATTGAAATGCTGGATTTTCTACTGTACTTGCCTCAAAAGCAAGTCTGTTTTAATGCCCAGCTACTTTCTAAATACTTGACCAAAATCAGAGAAATTAAAGGTGGGATGAGACATCAAGTCTTATCTTTTACACCAAAGGAGGTTACCCCAATGAAAAATTCATCTAACTTGTTTTTAAGAAACTTCTGTGAAGGAAAGGTTTTTAAAACTGGCTCTGGGTAAACCCTCTGACAGTTTCACCATCCTAACAGATGAACATGTTTACCAAATATCTAAGCTAATTGTCTAAACCAAGCCAATGTTTTTTGTTCGTCCTCCAGTAAAGATCAAAAAATATGATTGAATCATCTTGTATACTAGAAATAGGATTCTAATCCATGCACTAATTATTTTCATATTGAAATGATTAAAAAAGAAATTATGAAATAAACTTCCTTTAATACTTTGTTAATTCTGGTATTTGTGACATGAAGGAAAGCTGTAAGAAAGTTAAGGTAGCAAAAAAAGCTTTTAAAAAGATAAAGAGGAAAATGAAAAAATTTCTCCAACATTCGCAGTTCAGTCCCTTATGTAAACATTCAAGTTTAATTCAACACCAATGGTTTTACTGTTATAGAAGTATAGCATAGAACAGAAAGAAGAGCGTAACTCTTCTAAATCCCAGTTCAGTTTTCTCTTCGTCCCGTGAGAAGATCAGCTCACCACTAGCTGTTACTCTTGGCACCAGCAGAGATCACCCCATGCAAACCACCATCCAACACTAAAAACGGTACTTGATTCTCTGATCATACAACTGACAACTGGCACAGAGATCAAAAGACTGTGAAATGCAAATCATTCTATTTCTGACCAAGAGAAATAAAACAAATCTAGAAATCATTGTTTCTTCCTGGATATCATCAATCCTTCCTCACAGGGCTGTAGGATGTGTTTCTGCTGTCAATGTTCCAGCTGCCTTTGGTCTAGGAGAAGAACCAGTAGAGACTAAAGACATCCATGCATGTGTCCAGATATCTGCTACCTTAGCTCAGTCCAAACGGGTTATCGAACAAGTAGTATGAGGCACCTGCCCCATGAAGGTCACCCCTGTCAAAAGAAGCTGGACAGGATAACACTCCATAAAAAAAGGCAACATACTTCCAGAAATGCTTGATATGTTTCTGCAGCACATAAAGAAAAATAAACAACCAGCGAGGGAAGATGACAGTGGATAATTTAATTCCAAGCATTCAAAATCCGACAGAATTTAGCATGACGAGTAACAGGAGATATAGACCATGGGGTATGAGACAAGCTTACTTAGGCAGCACCACAATCACTTTTGCCTACATGGTACAAACAGATGAATACATTTAACAATTGCTTGCTAATAATGAACTGCCCTGAAGAGTTGCTTTGCTATGGGAACAACCACCCTACATCAAAAGAACCTCATTTGTATATCAAAGGAGAAATTACACTCAATAATAATGTTTCTTTGAATTGGCACCTAAAAATAGTATTGGACAAACTTAACTTTTGGTTTGAAGACTTTTGAAGGGAGAAGTGATTTTCATTATAGCCAAAAAACAAAAAGAAAATGCTTTCATTTGACATACTGCAAATACCATTGGAAAAAAGAGAAACTAATTTTAACTATGTGGTGTGAGGGGGTGGGTGTGAAAAAGAGGAAGACTACTTCTTACACATACTTCAAAACCTCTCAGCAACATCAAAGGAAAAGCATGCCACATTCTTCCATGAGCTGTTTGTTTACACTCCAAGAGAAGCTTATGGTGCATAGGACTCCCAGTCCCATAGAGGAACATGCTCCCATCAATACTGAGATCCTCTCACGCTTTCCTATTTACTCCTCAAAGACCTCCTTTATTTCACCAGCCCCATATAAAAGCTTGCTAGGATACTCAAGAGGTGCACAGTACTGCGCCACTGATGCCTACTTTGCCCACTCAATAGAATATTAAATATCGCCTTGCTTACTCTCTCTCTACTGCTTTCCTCTTTCCAGAAGCACTTCAGTGCTCTCTGTAGAATTTTGCTACTTCATTCAACACCATCCACAAAGTCTGAAGTAGCTTAGTCGTGGGCTTTATGTCACTTACCAATGATGACATGGCTTTATGTCACACACAGCACTTTCAGGCTTTTCACTAATCCCCATTCTTCTTTTCATCTAAGCCTTATGTTACTCAAGAATTTGACAGGAGGAAGTTTCATATGGACAAGGCCTTGTAAAACCAAGCTGCCACTGGCTGTTGATGCCCAGATGCAATACAGCAGAGTAGAGCTTTCATCTGTCAAAGGCTGCACAAACTGTAATGTAAGCTCCCAGTCTTTTTCTCTAAATAAGAGCAGAACTAAGAGTTCAAGGTTCAAACTCATTTGAGTCTTTAAAACCCACAGAAGTACCCTGAATAAACAGCCAAGTGCTACAAGCAAAGATGGACATGCACAACTTCCCATTTTACCTCTGTGTGTATGAAAATCACAAAAAGATAATAAAACTTTTCTGAACAGATACTATCATTAATTCTACAATTAAAGCAGGTAGTGCTACCAGTTTTGAAATTCATTACAAAACTTCAACTCAATTGGTTACATTTAAGCAATATAAACATTTCTGCTTTAGAAAAAAATCAAGTCACATGGTGACTTGTCACCAGTCTAAACTCATAAAATAAAGAAGAAAAAAATGGTAGGTAACTTCAACATATTCAACTACTTCCATTAATTGTTTACACTTCCTAATGAAATCAAACAGTTTCGCAGCCCTAAGCAATATAGCTTAGAGATGAAAAGCCAGGCCATACCCTCCTTGTTTTGAAGTCTCTCCACTCCTATGAGCTGTTCCTAGTAGGAAACACCCTTCCTCCAGCTGTAAGGGCAGCCAAGCAGCTGCCTTAAAAACCAATGCCAACTCCACATATTAATACGTAAAAGCAGCTGCCTGCCTGCCTATGCAGATGAAGGAAAAGTGCTGGAGGCACAGGCCAGTGCCTAATACTGGCTCTGATTGCAAAGGCAGCTGCTTGGTTCATACAGCTGCAGGAGGAGTGCTAGGTATCAAAGTATGAGGAGAAATGAAAGATTAAATGGCTCAAGCTGTGTAATCATAATTCCCAGAATTTATAATAGATACTTGCATCCTTAATCTCTGATCCTTAGCTGCCCATTTGTGAACTGGGGTAAATATGGGATAAATATGCCTCTCTGCTCATAGGATCCTGTAAAATCACATTCATTTGTGACTGTGAACATATTAATATAGTGATACCCTACCAATGCCAAGAAGAAAGAGGGAATTCAATCTTCTTTGTGAACTATTCAAAGCATGGCATAGCTGTTCATTACATAAATACCATTCCCTCTATGCATTAAACAATATTAACGACTTAGAAAAATTTAAGATGAAAATTTAGCACTGCTCAGTTCCTGGTGGCTGGTCAGATTTCGAAAACAGCTATAAGGATCTCTTTGATTGCTTTTTGAGTATGTTTGTGCATAAGAAAAAGTGCACAACACATACAAATTAGAGAAACATGTCCCTTTTCTCTGCTCTGACTCAGTAGGCAGATGTAGCAGTCTGTATTTACTGCGTAACATAAATACTGTATGCAGCTTTTATTGCTTTAGGAAAAAGTAATCTACATCAATATTCTGCAGCTGCTGATAAACAGTGGACAAGTTATTTCTCAAACTGGTACAGAAATTGCATATAATTACTAGCACAGGGGGCTTTCTGATCCCCTTCCTTATTGAAAGAGCAACTACAGGGCTACTAGCAGAACTGACCAGACTCTTTGAGCTGGAAACCAGGAAGAAAGGGCACAGAACTGGAGAATAGATGGAGGCGTCTCAGAATCACAGGATCTATGACGGACTTCAGTACATGAGGCACAAGAATCAGAAGCGGAGGGAAATCTGACAGCAGAAGAAAGGATGAGAAACAGTACAGCACAGGCTTTTCCTCTTGTGCCACCTCTTAACTTCGGGTCTCATTTCCAGAGCGAGACCAGGGGGATGCTCCTGGGTTAGAAAGCTCTGATTAAGGCCCAGAAGACCTCCAGTACCTCTGTGAGAATCGCACAGGACTGGCATGACTGCTAGGTTTCCACACAGTCAGGCACCTGTGACTCAGGCCCACAGCGTAAACCATAATACCAAACACCATGTCTCCCACAGTTCTCCAGAACAACCCAAACTTCATCTAGCTTAAGTTGAGATGACCCACCTTCCTGTGATTCTGGCTTAGTTTCTGAACAAATGTTTGGGAAGCCATTTGGAAATTGCCATCTCTATTCTTAGCCAGTCATATACAATTACTGGCTGGGCAATGGCATAAATGCAACTTAATAGCTCCCAGGGCTGCTGGCAGAATACAGGGCCAGTCAATACTTGTATACTGACTTATTAGAAACTGGGCCTGTCAAATGTTTCCATAAAAACTTCCTGATACACTGTGGAAATTGTCTATCTTCAAATCATCAGAAATATTCCATATCCCCTTGAATTATTCCACACAGCACTATTAAGAAAAGAAATAAATTGATCAAGAAGTTTTTTAGATAAAGAAGTGCTACACTTTTCTTCACATTATTAAAGAAGACAAGGAGGGGAAAAAAAATCAAGAAAATGAAATCTTGTAATATTACTAACTACCCCTCCTCAATTTTACTAGGCTTTTGGTGAAGTTTAAAGATCATATACTGAAAATGACACACCAAGAAAATGAACAAAACTTCTTTAGATACTTTGCATCCCAACCTTGGTTACCCATAATACATTCTTCTTCAACTTTATTGCAAAATCACTATGAACAAGTGAGCATTGTAGGCTACGGCTGCAGCCACGCATGGCTGTGCGACGACCCGTCATGCAAAGTACCTTGGGTCCTCCTGTTCATCTGCTCAAAGAAGTCTCCTCAGGTCAAGTCCCACAAGGTACCGGGTTTCTCAAAGTGCTGACAGCACAGCATATTGTGCTGGAGAGACAGGCCCTTGCTGAAAGACGCCATATTTCATAGGAAACATTCATATTCACTTGCCTGCCTCCTGCTCAGTAATACTGCTACTGCAGATAAAGCAGCACTAACATGAACATTAACAGCTGTATACAAGACATCAGAGAGCAGTTAACACATCATGCCCACGAGTAACAACTGCCCAAATACAATTCATTCCACTGAAAAGCCCTCCCCATCAGAATCTCACAAGGAACAGAGACCATGCAGAACTACCACATGGCATAACCAAGAAAGCTCAGGTAGGGTTTTGTGGTTTCAGTCTCCTCCATACTTCTTTTGCCTTTCCCCCAAACTGAGGATTTAATTATATATATCACATAAAATGTGCATTTAAATAACCGTTACCATTATGCATGCCTGCCATGCACTGTTTTAATACCAAATAAATTTTTGGTATCAACACTGGTATCAAATTAAGTAAATTTATGAAGACAGCTCTTCATTGTGCTGCTGTGTTTTTGTGTTTCAGAACTGAAGCACATAGTAAACAAACCACTCACACTTCTCATTATAGACCCAATTATACATAAAACTGTGGTCGATAATTAGTGTTTCCTACTCAATTCTCTGTCATTTCCACAACACACATAATGAAAGGGAACACATCAGTGTGTGACATGCCACATTTTTATCAATACTCTACATACAAAGGTAAAATCAATTCACTGCCAATAATGTTATCTTCCACTACTCTATTAGACAAGAACTCCCTTGACTCCTCTCTTGTACATGAAAGATTCTTGTAATTTCTTCCCAAAAGGGGAATGGCATTTCCTTCTTTCTGGAATACAACTGTTGCACTGGATGCTAAAATATACTGAAATAATATCTGAGGAAATCAAGCAAAAACTTTCAAAATACCTCCAAAGCCTAAGATTCAGAACAGAGCAGGAACAAGCTACACAAGCTGAAAGACAGTATCAACAATGGCAGCAGATCAAGAAAGGGGATTCTGCCGCTCTATTCCGCTTTGCGGACACTCTACCTGGAGTACTGCAGCCAGCTCTGGGGTCTCCAGCACTAGAGACATAGACCTGCCAGACTAGGACCAGAAGAGGACCATGAAAATGATCAGAGGGCTGGAACACTTCTACAAAGAAAGACTCTAAGAGTAGGGGCTGTTCAACCTGGAAAAGAGAAGGCTCCAGGGGAGACTTCATTGCAGCTTTCAACATATAAAGGAGGCTTATTGGAGAGATAGGGACAGACATTTTAACAAAATCTGTAGTAAAAGGAAAAGGGCCAAAGGTTTTAAACTGAAAGAGAGGGGGTTTAGGTTGAGCATAAGGAAGACATACCGATGATGACAGTGGTGAAACACTGGAACAGGTTGTCCAGAGCTGTGGATGTAAGGCCAACTTGGGTGAGGCTTTGAGAAACCTGGTCTAGTGGAATGTGTCCCTGCCCGTGGCAGGGGAATTCGAACTAGATGGTCTTTAAGGTCTCTTCCAACCCAAACCATTCTATGGTTCTATGATTCTCCTAACTGAAGACCAGACTCCTAATGTGACAGTCAAAACACACCAGTTCTATGAAAAGGATGCTTCCCCTATTCACGCAGAACACCAGTGAATGATACGGAGATTTTCGGCACATTTTAGGGTTTTCTCTAGCGTAGCTAGATTTAGAGAAAGAATGGCTAGAATATCGTGCTGCTGGGTACTCTCCTACTCTCCTAAAGACTCTCCATTTGATTACCATCAGACAGGTGGTGGAGTATTGTATCTACAGTAACGGAGACACAACAGGAAGAGTGGCTGCTGTGGAACTGGAGGATGTACAGGATAGAGAAAAAACAAGAACAAAACTCTTCTGAAATGGCAGCTGTCAGCAAACTACTCAATCCTAGCAAAATCTCGCATAAGAAACACTCCCAGCCGCACTGCAGAGAGGAGCCAATCCCCAGCAGTCCAGAACAGAGCAATATGCACTATGTGGATAACAGTCTTAAGCTCTTGCTTCCCCATTCACAGCATAATTACTGTGCTGCTTCATACAGGTTGTTTTCATTATAGTCTACAAGTGGCAACTCCAGCCTGTACACAGGTTGGGAGAACAATCTGACTTGCTCCAATTTCTTTCCCTAGGTACTATGTGTTTCCACATATCTCAGGAGGAGTTCTATACTCTTATTAAGCTTTTACTTTTCTGAAATGAGTTTTAATAGCAACCTTTCCCTACAAACAGGTGTAAAATAGAAAAAGCCCACTGAACAATTACAATACACAATGGACAATAACTACTAGGTTTTTAGCAAAATCGGTATTTTTTTAAAAAGACATGCAATTCTGTACACATGTGTATCCAAAACATAAGAAAACACCTGTTCACAAGACCATATACAGCATTTCTATCTTAGCATTCAGAAATACTTGTTATATTTGTTAAAACATCTGTCAATTTTAGCAGCTGGCTAAGGGAAGATGATGTAACTACATACTATTATGCAGTATGTTACACATATTAAAATATTAACCCTTCTATCTTATTCTTTAAAAACTTAAGTAAGCAAAAAAGAATTTAAACACTAATGAAGAAGCAGTGTTGAGTTCTTCTTGCTGTAAAGCAGAGGAGAAGAATCCTGCTGACACCCTCTGTTACATCACAGTTCTGCAAATTGGCACAAGCAGAGGTAGATGCTTCACTTAGCTCCAAGCTGTTCCACAGTCTGACTGCCAGAAAACAGATGCTGGGAAGCCATAGCAACATTTATGCCATTTATCAGAAGAGTCCTTTGCAATTATGATGTGAATCAACAAATTTCAGCCAGGAAGAATAATGTCTCCTGGTTAAAACACAGACATTATAAATTCAGTTACTTCCTACTCCTGCAAAAAAAAAAAAAAAAAAGTCCATATTCATGAGTATCTTACGGTTTCCACGCTGTAATTATTTTTTTCATAAAATCGGAATAATAATTTATTATACCACTGGGATATTGAAAAACGTTTCATTAGTATTTACAATATTCCCCATGAGAATTCCAAAGTCAGCAACAGAAATTATTAATTTGACATGAAAACTGGTACAGAGTTATATCTTATTGACAGCTATTTATCCAAACTAGGATGTGCAACAGGCTATTTTCCCTACAATGTCATCAACCCTTCATATAAGCCTAAGATCACAAATAAGAACAGCTATTTTATCCTACAGATGCACTAAACAGGCACGGTAATATGATTCCTACCCCATAAAACCTACAAAGTTTTAATGAACAATTAATTGAGCTTAAAACAGCAGGAGGGAGGATAAGTAAAAATTAAAAACAGGCGACAAGGTTACTTAGGACATATTTTAAAAAGTACACATCATGTTAATTCAGAACAATTTTTAAAAAAATAAATACAGACTGAGGTTCACTGGGATTATCTATACCATGAGGAAGCTACAAACAAAAAGGTAGGGAAAAAAAAACCCATTGCTAAGACCAGTCAATAAAAGAAAGTAAGAAAAAAGGTAGAAGACAGGGACAGAAAAAAAAAGCCCAGTTTGTTCAGCAGTCAGCATAGCTGGGCATATGTCTTTAGGGTTCCTATAAATGTGTACCCATGTATTTCTGTACCACAGTCTCTCATGGTCTAATGCGACCTAAATATTCAACAACTCATGCCATAGGCCAGTGAGCTCTCCTTAGGCCCTGCTCCTTAGCTTTCCTCCTGGTGGGAAAATGCCCTTAGAGGAGCATGACTTTCAGGGGGTTTGGCCAAGTGGAATCAGTGGCTGCAGCTTGTGTCTCATACCTGGCCGTGAAACCCAGTGGCTGCTGCCACGTTTCATCTCCTGTGGCCCTGCTCCCACCACAAGCCACACAGCCACACATTTAAGTGAAAAGGCTTTTAACCTTCAAATGCAGTTTGTTTTCTTACAGAAAGCTTACAAAAGAGGGGATGCTGATCCATTTCATGCATTAAAAGCTGTTTGGAAAAGAGCTGGGTTTTCAGGAAGTATTTCTGGGTACGATGGAGTCACAATTTACAGCAAGACACTGCCAGTCCCAGGGGAAAGCAGGAGAGATCGAGGCTTTTATCTATAACAAACGTGCACAACTTGGCTTGTGCTCACAGTGTGCTGGCGAGGTGGGCTGGCTCTCCTCACACAACGGCACTTGTGTCTTCCCAAGGCTCCTCAAGTTCCCACCAAGGTCTTACTCCACCGGAGAGGACAGCAGCGTACTTGTTTGCTTCAACATACTTTTTTATTAGAGAAGAAATGTTGTTTACAAGGGATTTCTGAAAAATAATTACATAGAACAAAAGCTTCTCTTCACTTTAGAATTACTACCTATGAAAACGTTAAAGTTTAACAGTGTAACAGCCTATATAAAAAAAATTATTCATAATATTTTGGATGCCATCCTTCACCAGCCCCCCTACTATGTCTTCTCCAATTCCAACACATGTTTGTGTCTCTGCTTAAGATAATTTTTGATAGCAGGCAAACTAATTAAACATTCTTTAGAAGCCACAGGGCTGAAGTCACCGCACGGTGACTAAACACTGCAGCTGTCAGGAGAGGCAAAGTGGGTTCCCATGGGTTCCCATCCTAATCCCGCACTGACCTCGGAGCCGAGCCTGAGAACCTGTCAGAAAGGTGCTCTCACAGCACAAGACAGCGAGCAGCAGCTGCTTATGCTCAGCAGGCTGCAGCCAGTCTTTTTCTTTCCTTTAATTTTTTTTCTTTCTTTTTTCTTCCTTTTATATTTTTACTGTCACTCTGGATACGCTGCATGGCACTCGCGCATGCACATCCCTGCTCCTGGTGAGAAGGAGCAGCCTGTGAGCTCAGTTTTTGACATGCTCAAGCCCAGATTGAGATGAAACCCAATGTCCTCTAGTCAAACTGCAGGCAAAAATCCTGCACCCACCTTGTGCGTGGGATGGGAAGCATCAAAGATACATTTAAAGGTATTTTGATTTCATTTCCAAATAAAATTAAATCTCAGTTATTGGCCAATGTTAATTCTTTTATAAAATTAACTATAGCTTTAAGCTTTTTTCCCATTGCAAAATAAAAAAAAATACACTTGAAAAGTATATCAGTAATACAAGCAAAAGGGAAAGAAAGCTTCTTTAATCATACTAAATGAGTTACTAAAGCATAAATATGTGGCAAAATATGTAACATATCCTTAATTTGAAGGTGCGATTTTTTAAAAATACAAGGTAGAAGGCAGAGAGAAAGCAACCCTTTTAAAATATTTTAAATATTTAATGCAGATATAATATTAACTCATAATGAAAAACTTGACAAAGAACAGATCTAAGGGAGCTGGAAAACCTGAATCACAGAATTTGGCATTCATTCAAATAAACGAACCTCAGCAATTCAACTAGGTAAAATTACTAAACTGACTTGAGGACAGCTGTGTTCTGCCTGCAGACCAATAAAGGAGGTGGCTATCAGTCGTGACAACGCTGGTCATCATGCATTTATCTCTCTTCATGGCACCTTAGAGCAGCCTAATTTTCTAATATAAACAAGAATGCAAATGTGATGACTGTTTATGGATGGCTAATTCTGAAAGCAAGAGACTGAGAAAGGACACTTTTTTGTTGAAGTTACTAAAATATAATTTAAAGAATTACTCAGCACCTCAGTATTACTCAGCACTGCCTCATCAGTTTAGCCTCCAGTTCACTGCATAGTCTAGTTCTTGTCGCAGGAATCCCAAATCTTCCTTTAGTAGCATAAGCCTATCCTCTCATCACTAATTAAACAACTCATCAAGTTTCCTCCAGTACAGTCATAGAATCATAAAATTGTTTGGGTTGGAAAGGACCTTAAAGATCGTGTAGTTCCAACCCCCCTGCCACAGACCAGGCTGCTCAAAGCCCCATCCACCTTGACCCTGAACACTTCCATGGATGGGGCATCCACAGCTTCTCTGGACACCTGTTCCAGTGCCTCACCACCCTCACAGCAAAGAATTTCTTCCTAATATCTAATCTAAACCTACCCAGTCTACGCGCCATAAGCTTAAAGCCATTACCCCTTGTCCTTGCAAAAAGTCCCTCTACAGCCTTGTTGTAGCCCTCTTTAAGTACTGGAAGGTGCTATAAGGTCTCCTCAGAACCTGCTCTTCTCCAGGCTGAACAATCCCAATTCTCTCAGTCTGTCTTCACAGAAGAGGTGCTCCAGCCCTCTGATCATATTCATGGCTCTCATCTGGACCTACTCCAACAGGTCCATGAATCCTTGAATACATAAGGCAACAATGAACAAGCTTAAGCGTTTTCAATCCAACTTTTGCAAATTTGAGTGGTGTATTTCCTGGTTGTGTGCTAGTGGGGCATTCTGTGACTGAAGACTCAATATGGGTTTCAGGGAAGGAAATCTTGATTATGGATACCAAAGTCCCAACTGTACTAAAGTCTCACATAAAACTTAAAGCACTACTTTGTGATATCCAAGACCAAGATATTGAAAAAAATGTCATGACTGATTCTTGTCTGAGCTCAGAAACAAATGCATCTTAAACTAGCCAAGCAGGGCTACTGCTTTTTTCTGAGGTCATTTTTAGACACTTTGCTTTCTTACTGTTTCTCAAATGTACATGATAAATGTACATTAGATGACAAAATGGTCAGACCTCCTCTAAGTGCTGGGAATGGAGAAGAGCACTTGAATTCCGCCATCCCCTGTGAACAGCATTTTCCTGCTAATGCTGGGACTGCTTCAAACCACCCAAAGACTCAGACTTCTCAACTGTCAGAGAATAGGAGTGAGGTGAGCAACAGATGCTTGGCAAAATTACCATCACTCTTCCAGGCATTAAGCCACTCTTGAGGAAGCAACAGCTATAAGTTCCTTGGCAAAACAGGTTACCAGAAGTTCATCAAATCTCTCCTTTCATCAGCAGACTGACTTACAAAACACAGCACTGTATTAGAAGATATTCATCCCTTGGAGGTATTTCAAGACACAGAGCTTGGATACATAAAAGATATTCTAGTGGGCAGATTTCTATTATTTAAAGGTATTCTTGACACTGAAGCTCATGGAGTTATTTATTCCCCAATCAAAACTTAAGTCCTCAAGACACAAGCTCTGAAAAGAGCACCTGTCTACGTGAGAGCCACCCTGCAGCACACCTCTGTGTTTCAATGCAAGCTGCATCCTTTCAGCTGGGGCTCCTTCTAGGAAACAAACTTAACCAATGAGATATGAATTAAAATCTGGAAAAACAAAATTCCATATGAAACTTTACCCCTGCAAAAAAGAAAGAGAAACAAGGGTGGATTGCCTGTGACAGATGTTAGCCATACCTCTCAGCATTACTGGAATGTGCACATGTACATGGTAATCAGTGCAGGCGATGGGACCTAATAAAATAAAACTCCATTGACCCTAATCTACAGAAGCATGTGAGAAAATCTTTGCTTTTAAACTTCACTGTGAAACTTCTGACTACAGGTGTTATCATTATCCATCATAATGCACTAATACTCAAAGTGACTAAAACCTCAAGACAACAGGTTTATAAACTACGAGCAGCTGAGCTTGGATCCACTGACTGTACAACATAAGGCTCACTGCTATGAACAGCCCACAAAATACCTGTTAAAACTGTGAGAGAAGTTTTAGGTTTGATAACATCAGTGTGCACAGATCAGTTCTTTTAAATGAAAAGCTTTTCTTGCCACAAGTGAAAATTCTGAATAAATGCACAAACTGTTTGTTTCCAACCAGGGATTTTTAACAGCTTCATTATTATCAGAATTAAAGTATGTTTTTCTCATGAATCAAAATTTTTACTGTAAAAACATATCTTTTTATTTTCTTGGAAGTTATCTGATTTATTAAAAAGAATATTACAGAAATATTTCATACTTTTGTCAGTACACATCACACAGGTCACTATATAATTAATGCTTTCAGCTATGGTTAAAGTTAGTGACGAAGCAACCTTCTGCAAAATACCTAAAAGTTGTAGTTTCAAATCAAGAGAAAAGGGGTACCAGAATAGGAGATAGTCTGTTATGGAAACAGGTGATCAATAAAATGGGGTATCTACTATATTGCCAGCTGCTCCAGGTGTTTGCCTTCAGAAGGAGGCTGTACCACTACCCACATAACTATAATCATTTGCCAATGAATACCTGACAGGTGCCAACTTCAACTCTGGGTAAAACAAAAGCATTCTTATGAGCAGCACTTCTGTGATTATATCCTTCTATCAGCTGCAGGATGAAAGATGCCAAAATAAACTATCTGGGGAGAAGCTAGCCACCCTGCTAGATTGCCTTTACATGCATTAACCAGCAATTTGGCCAGTCAGAAAGTTTTGAGTACATTTAATATTTTAAGGGGCTCAAAACAGCTGATTTGAGGGGAGGAGAACACAGTATCTGCAGCGGGTCTTTTCAAAATTAAACCTTCTGAAACTTCCTTTTCTATTCATAGCATTGATTGGCTAATTACATTTCAATCCTCTTCCTCCTCAGACAATAGCAACTCCTTATTTCATATTGACATAGAAACAGAGCAGTGTTCTTGCCCTCCATCTGCCGGCTCTGCAGCAGCAGTTGGCCATGACTTCCAGAATACTCACTGCTGATAAGGCAGCAAGCACAAGCAAGGAACAAGATGCAAAGGCTTTATCCCACAGCCCTTACTATTAATATTTGATGAAGTTGTGTCTGTAATGAAATGAAAGTAGACATAACAGAACCAGAAATAATCCCAGAACTAATCAGACAGCAAATATGAAGGTGATGACCTGGACTTTATGACTTCAAAGAATTCACTGCTTTAATCATATTTATTTCTTCTGAGTAAATTTAGTCCAGACTGAATATCTGTTAAGAATGCAATTTATTTTTATTTACTAAAATAATAATTGTGATTATATTTTATCTGTATTACTGATATAACATTACTGACCTCACAGGTTATGTTGTGCCATACCCTGGAGTCCTTCTACTTGATCCAAGTATTAATTTAACAGTTGTCTTCAAAATAATCCCACACACAGAGCCCACCATGAGAGCTGGTATCCAGTCTCTTACTGACAGTTTCTAATAACCAGTGCACTAAATTCTTTTAGAAAGCTAATAGCAAATTAAAAATTATAGTTACATATTTGCATTCTTGCATGTTTGTGAGAGACAGACATACTCCAGCACACAAGGTAACACAGAGCTTTACAAGATGGACTCACAGATGGCTGGCTGGGCTCAAGGGACAGCCAGTGATTAAACAAGTTTTCACCTATCCAACAACTTCTGATGTGCAGCATGATCAAACTTCCAGTGGACTCAATGAGACTACTCCAAAGAAACTGGTTCTTCGGCTTCCCTAAACATTCCTGTATCACACAACATTGCTCAAGCCGTGGACAAGAGTGGCCTAGGTGCCAAGAAAAAGGTTACTTTTAAAGCACACTAGCAATGACTGACTGCCAGCATCCCATTTATGTCCTTTTAAGTTTTCATGTATCTCATTTCTCACTTGCTGGATTTGCCTCAAATTTCCTTTTCCTCTTTCCCTAGCCCAGGGAACTGGTTACCTTGTAATAATGGCAGTCTGTCCAGATGGTGTTCCAAAAGCCACTCCAGCTTCTACAAGGGAAGGAGAGGCAGTCCTTAGATGCACCCCTGCCTCCTTTTTCAGTGGGAAAACTAAGAGGGACTGTGTAACTCAGATTACAAGGATTGGTGTGAGGCTGAAAGCAGCCAAACTACAGATCTGTATCATTTCAAAACAGTTTACTTGAATTTGCAGACTATTTCACAAGGTCTCTTCCAAGGAGATCATAACAAACCCACCCCACACCATGCTAAATTGTCACGGAGTAAGAAAGATAATCATCACATCAATGAGTGGAAAAGACAAAATCAAGCATAAAGGGGTTAATTTTCTCCGTAAAGGGAAATCTTCAGGCAAGTCTCACTGAAATGTAATACTTCCATCTGTGCACAAACTGTCACCCCTTAAAATCAGTAAAATTATTAAACTGTTTACATTAATAAAAATACTGCTAGTCAAAAAGAGCTACACAAGTACCTCACACAGTAGTGGGAATGGGATATAAAGTGACAAATGAAATTAACCACAGGTAAATGCGAATTGAGGGAAAAATATCTAAACTTCATGTGCACACTTAACTACTTTCTATTGCTCAGAAAGAGTATTGTGGGGTTACAAGAGACATTTTTAAAGAAAACATTTGCTTCCAGACTCTGCTGCAGTCAAAATCCAAATCAAGTATTTGGGTTTACCCAAGAAAAAGACAACTAAACCGAGACTATTTTATGCCACTGCACAAAATAATGGCTTTTAAAAGTATCCCCTTTATTTATCCTCTTGCCTGTGAAAGGACATAGTTAAACTTCCAAGTGTGTGAACAGCAGTGAAAAAAAAATATCTCTGATTGTTCAGCTTCAAAAAGAAAGGACTGAACGGTGTGACCAGTACCCCCTGACCCTTAGTAAACTTCAATTTTGTGTGAGAAACAGGAATGTATTTGAATCTTGTGTCACGGAAAATTTTGAGTGGGCAAAATGGTTCATTGTTGCTCCTAATGCAGGAATAAGCAGGCATTAAATAAAACTGGCATGATAAGCTAAGAAAAAAATAACTTCATTTATCACACAGGCAGCGATACTCTGCCATAAGTTATTGCAGGTGCTGAAACAGTTGACAGAAGTTCAAGGAGTACTTTACTGGGGTGGGGGAGACAAGTGAAGGGCTATTAACTACAAGAACACTACCTCTTGCTCTGGAAGCGCCTCCAGCTGGAAGCTGAACAAAAGCACTGCAGTGTTATTGCCCTGTCCATAAACCTTCCCCAGGCACTGGCTACTGCTGGAGACTGGGTACTGCAAGAAGTATTGCTGTCTCACCCAAATTTGCTGGTTTTATGTTCTTGTTTCTGCCACAAGAACACACAGGCAACCACAATGAGAGACTCTGGGGGTAGGCAATCAGCTCCCAGGCAGGCTGGAGGGAGCAGATGCCACAGCTCAGCTGGGAAGCTCTTCTTTTCCTCTCAATTCTGTGTTTTGCATCCAATCAAAACACCTTAAAAACCTCAATTATTTTCAAACAGCCCTAGACACGAGTTAAATAATGGTGATTAAAGGGAAGTAAAGTCTTTAAAAGCTACCCTTAACCCAAAACATTCAAAGACCAGGAATCTCATCAGTTACCTGGAAGAAAAACTTAGTCATTGAAAAAGGAAAGCACAGATGCCCTGGAAACTTTCTGTTGTTCAAACGAAAATGAAGAGGTTCTAAAAATCACTGGTATAAAAATACTGATTAAAAAATTAAGTATAAATCTAAACTGAAGGAAATTCAGCAAAAAGTTGTTCTTTCTTCTCACCAAGAATGCAACCTTTAATTGGTTTAAAATTTTTAAAACTATTTATATTTTTTATAGTTGTACAACCTCTTTCATTTGAAGTAATAAAACTCTAAAGAAGTGACTGAAAAATACATGATGAACAAACTGTTATTCTTTTCATGTATTTATACTTATTAATATGTATGCAACTGACTCAGCATTTGTTTTAACACAATTTAAACAAAACTAAGAGACCATACATTAAAAAGGTACATTTTCACTGAATAGGTGTAGATAAGCATTTGTCTAGAGCTAACCCTTTACTCTGAGGGAAACTCTCAATACCATACTTTATTCACTGCAAACTCACTGTGACTGACGTTCATCTGGCATGGCAGGAGGTAACACACAGCATCAGTACTTCAATGAATTTAAAACATTCTCACAGAACAGCCTGAAAGGCCACAAGTCTCTTTTGACCAGTGACTCTCTGTCCCAAGTGCAGAATATCACAGATACACCACAATGATGGCAGCTATGGGGCACCCCACAACAAAATGAAAGCAGGCCAATGCCCCCCTCCCAACCCAACCCATTTCATGACATCTACAGATTTGTCCCACCACCAGGCTTAAGAAATCCTCTCAACAAAATGAAAATTCTCTTGACAAAAGGACAGACTCACTGGTTTCTCAACTGGAGATGGAGTAAGGAGCTGTATGTATCACAGTCATGGGAAGGGTGAAAAGTCATCATGGATCAAAATAGTAACACTAATCAAAAATACCCTTTATATTTATCCAGAATTTACTCATTACTTTCTTTCTTGGGAAGGTGGGGAGGAGTAGACACACATGATTTTCTTTCTTTATACATAGCTTTTTAACTACAGTAACAGCAAGATTTTACTCTCCAGCATCACTACCATTTGATCCCCATCTGCCTATGTCCAACACTTTGCAACTGTACATTCTGACTGCCTATAGTTTTTTTCAGACCCCTTCTTCAACTTGTCAACTTAATTTTTAAGTCTAAGGCCATATTAAAGTTTAAAGGAACCTGAAACTGGATTAGCAGCCTCTCTCAACTGGACACCACCTCCACATTTAATGAGCACACCAAGTGTTCCATCACCCTGGTCAATAATGAAAATATTGGCAGCTACCATCAACAAAGACAGAAGCCTATAGAAGCACACTCAACCAATATTTTCATTCAGACAATGAACTATCCATTGATAATAATGCACTATGGTTTTAAAGTGAGTTTTGCATGTTGTATAGCTCCTGCCCTCCTAGTTTGCTGTCAGAAGGCCACTGAGCTGGCACAAAAACACTTTACTGATGTCAAGCTTCTGACATTGACTTTTTCCCTTCTGTCCACAAAACACATTGACATTAAACACTGAGAGTTCAAGTGAAACATGTGCTATAGACCTAATTTTCAAATAATTTAGCTGCAGAATTTTTCACTGTGAATATTCATTATACATTCCAATTTGTATTTTCTCCTGGTAGCTCTTTATTGATCCTCAGCAGTTCTTTCATAAAGCAACTGATCTCAGATAACTGGGTCAAACTGTTATTTTCACAAGTGTCTAAATACAAATTTACATAGATCTGCTACATTCCTTAGAATAAACAAACGCACATGCAAACAGTTTACAGAAATATATCAAATACCAACTTTGCTCCTCCATTTTTATTTAAAACAATTGCACAAACATCTGAAAAAGCAGGCCAGATCACTGACTATCCAAATATTTCTCCTAGAAAACATATGCAGAAAATGTAAACACACAACTTCTGCAGTAAAATTAACTTGAAAGTAGCTGCATGTACCCAAGACCAGCCTGGTCAGAAGAAAACATATCCATCCTCAAGGACACTGCAAGAATGGATAACCCAACATCTTCACTAGGCAGGGAAGAGATACTTCATCTATCCATGGCATACAACTAAGTGCCCACACAAGAAGAGCTGGCTGTCTCTGAGACATAATGCAGGTGGGTAAATACAAGAAGCTCAATTCCTTAAACTCCAATCAGGTACACATACCATAAAATCTTCCATAGGACTCAGAATTCTTTGCTATCTGTGCTTACTGTGAATTAGAAGAGAGAATCTTTTTCAAGCAAAAGGTGAGCCTTCTTCACACAGTAAGACCTAAGCAGGTGATGTTCTTCACAAAGGAGGTCCTTCTCATCTGAAGCAGCCAGGGCTGTGATTGAATGCTACAGGAACAGCTATTTCTTGCTTTGCAGGGTGGACTACCACTACTAGAAAGGGCTGACAGGTTCATTTGAGGTTATGCATAATCCCAGGCAAAAGTCAAACTTGAATAGAAAGCATAAATTAGGAGATAGTCTTCCCAGAGCCATTACCATCTCATTCCAAGTGGGTTTCTATCAGGGTAAACTGCAGATTCCAATTCACCGCTGATTTTTGAGATTTCTCTATATAGCAAAAACCTACTCATACAGGTCCATAATGGTACCCACCAGCCTGATACACGTAGCCAACACTGGCACTGCTACTCTGCTGTCACTCAATAGGTGAGAGTAAAGTTAAAGACTCCAGAAATGCTCCAGTGAGGTGCTGAAGTAATAGATTATTGTTATGCACACAACTGGTATGGTTTAGATGACCACTCAACGCCTCATTAATAAGCAGGACTTGCATTTTGCTGTGATCGGTAAGTCTCCTCTGATGTGATTTACTACGTAATGCAGAGTCTGGATAAAGTGAAGTAAATCTCTACCCAGAAATTTAAAGGTACGCACAAGTGTGGTTTTGATTCGATCTTGTTATTTATCGTTAAATATTAATACCAGTAAAGACAATTTTTGGTACTGTGGTTTTGTATAGCGAGACTGAAGTGCATTACTGATGCTGTTGTACCTAAAAGGAGATAACTCTCAGGCTTTCACAGACTGGATTTAGGTGTTTAATTTCCACTGAAATTCAGTGAGAAACAGAAGAGCTCAATTACTATTTGTATCCCTGGAAAACTCCTCAAACTTACATTTTTCTTCTTTTCAAATACAGATATGGGAAATTTCAGCATTCATAGAGATCCCAAGTTGCAGTCTTACAAATTGTGGGCTTTTTTTTAACATTGTAAAAAGCCCTTCTACGCACTTTATGGAAACACCAGCTAGAGAAGCATCCTACAGTCTCTCTGAATGTGTGTCTCTACAAACACTATGCTATCAGCTCAGTTTTATCCCAAATCTGTATCTTTGTATTTCATATTGTAAGATCCAGCAACCTAGTCCTGAAATTATAAGTAGTTTTATATTTAACTTTTTAGTAACAGGTTTGGTGTTTTGTTTTACATTCAATCTGCATCATCCATCCTATGACAATATAGGATTAATTGGGCAACTTGATACCATATTTTTCCTACCTGGACTGTAAATAGACTATAACCTTGGGAAAGAAGTATCTATTAAAAATTCTTAAAAGTAAGTCATCCTCATTCTTCAAACACATACAGTACTTCCCAGTTCGAAAAGCATCACCACAGGTCATCAATGTTTTAAAAACTTCTCAGCCTCAAACTTCAACCTCTCCCATTTTCCTATTTTAAGGCAAGTATTGCACTCATTCCCTTCAGTATGCAAAACCAGATTTACTCTGCAGCTTTCATCTACCCTTCCTTCAGCTGCACGCTGCTACGTGCAGCTAGTCACTGCATAAGCTATTTTTATTGACAGGTATCTCCCCCCTCTCCACATCCCCACATCTTTTCTTTTAAAGTCCACAATGGTGAAGTTGGGTGGGAAAATGCTCAGCCGCTTTGTTTTGGGTCTGAGCAGTATCTTGCTTTCCCACAACAGGTAGGCAGAGGCAGAGTGTGCTGCTGAATGCAGGAGACCTTGCCAGAGCCTCAAACCACCAGTTATTGCTGCTGTCCCAGGCACTGCATATTTCTACTGACCATGGCTCTTTGCCAATCTCTAATTAAGACACTTCAGTGTGTCAGGGAGTTAACCCTCCACTGCACATACCTTCTCCAGAAGCACCAAGGTATAAACATCTTCTTCCTAAAAATCCCTGAGCAGCTTTCCTGTTACCGGTGCTGTGCTGTCTCCAAGCCCTTAACGTTTTTACTTCACCATAATTCCATAAATTAAGATGAATTAATGAGGTACCTGGCACTATAACTTTTAGCAGCATTTCTAGAAGTGAATATGCATTCCTCCTGCACTAATTTGGTGTGTACTGCCACGAGTATTTTCCTTCAAAGAAAAATACCTCAATTTGTCAAAGAGCAGAAATTCCTTTAAAAAAAATAAAGCAAGAATAGGCTGTTAAAAATTCTTTACTCTCCAAACAGTTTTTCATTTTATTCTTGAAAGCTGCAGAGCAGCAATGTTCTTAAAGGAAAATGAGGAAATCTGAAGAATCCAGAGCTGCATTTTTATTTTACAAGAGATGAAACATAAACACAACATTTGCTGATCTATCAATACTATCTATTGGTCTCACGCAAAGAACAACTGCCACCAGACTGAATGGGGGGAAGCTGTAACAATAGTCAGAGAGGGTAAAAGGAAACCCATGCTGAGGCTGTTTGCATCTATATTTTATTGTTCAAAACCCCTCTTTAACCACTGCATCCTGTCTGTATATGGAAATCTTCCCTAATGAAAAGCAATATAATTTACCGTGTGACTGAGAGATAAATTAATTTCATTCTAATAACTACAGGGAAAAATCATCTGAACTTGAATATGAGAAATGTCTACATGCAATAAAACCAACAGGGAAAAGCAAACCGTGTTAACTTCTAGAGAGTTACAAAACCAGAAAATGTTGCCCTCATATTGCAGAGTATATCAAGGCATTCGTAACGGAGCCTTTGATTACTTTGCAGGAATAAATCTTGAATTTTACAGAATCTAAACTAGGTAATTTGTAAGCTAATCCCACTTCTTTGTTCTTACTGTGCATTAGCCCCAATGGCACGAAAAGCAAAGCTGCCTTCCAAAGCTATTACTGATCCGATCTTGGTGGTGGATAACTCTTCCCTTTTTGAAACTGAATTCTTTGCTTTAGACAGTAAGTTAACAACTAAAATATCTGATCCTCCCTATAGCTATGTTTTTCTAAAACAACACCAAGTTCTCAATTTCAACACATCCAGAATCTTACATATGTTACACGAACCTGCTTATAATGTTGTCTCATTATTAGATGATGCTGCACATCACACAGTGGCCTTAAGAATTGAAGTTTTTTTAATTTAGTAAGAATAAATTCAAATGTTTTGGGCTATTTCTGTTTTCTGCTGAGATACGTGCACTTTTTTAAAACCAGATGAAAATTTGTGTAAAGAAAATGGTTAACATTCAGCTGGATAGAGAGTTTACAGAACCATAAAGCCTTTCTCACAGGCTGCATTGAAGACAAATCCTGGAAGAAGCAGTGGTGACAGGTGAGCCTTCATCTACAGGTATTGTACATTCCTATGCTTCTCTGCCATATGTTCTCTATATGTGTAATCCAGAAACGTCATGTATCGAAAAAGGGCTGTTCCACATGGTGCTATCGGAACATTATTTCCTGTACTCAAGGGGTATGCCCTCAAACATATTTTTAGAAAGGTATTTTCAGTTTCCATAGAGTTCTGTTGAACTCACAGGGGCAATGCATGCCAAGCATTCTGGATTTTTTACACACTAGTTACAATATCCTGGGGCCCTTTGTTGAAACAAGGCAACTAATTTCTCTTAGAAACTTTTTTCTTTTTGACTCACACTTCATTCTCCTTCTAAGAAAGGTACATGAACAAAGCCCATTAAGATTATGCCTACATGTGCACCATATGTGAATTGAATAAATATTCATCATATTCAGGGTTGACTTTACCAGTAAGTATAACTTCAGAAAGAACCTCAGAGCCCACGCTTAAGTTATTATCCACCAAGTGCAGGTCAGGATGTTGAGTACACATATTGCATGTGCAGGTAATCAGACTTCAGTGCATATCCAAGAACTCTATATTTCTGCTCTCTTGTTTTGTCTAGAACTACAAGAATTTTGTCTGAAGCATGAGGCTAAACTATGTACATTATGCAAGGCTTCTACCAATTACACTGATGTTACTACCCTACTGCTCCAAACTACTAAGCACATAATTCCTATATCTAAATTTTCAACTTCTCTTTCATTATACAACACCGCCTTCCAAACATACAAGAATGCTGCAGTGGCTAATGCCTATTTCAGTAAGCTGGGTGACATATCTAAAGACAAGTCAACTCTGCCTCTTCGAAAAGTGTATTCTTATAACTCCTTTTGAATTACACAAAGAGACATTCAGAATTACAGCTGAGAATTACATCACAGGATGCATATAACAAAAAAACTGGAGTACCCAAATTAAAAGTTTGATCAAGTTTTACTTATTAGGTAAGATCGAGGAAAAAACAATGTAACCAGAAAGCTTCTTGATCTCTGCTAAGAATTCTCATTTCAAATTCATCCTGACTTTTCACATTTGAAGTGGAAAAGGTTTTCTCATTTACAGAATTAAAGTATTTTAAGGCGTGTAAGGCATTTACAGACCTCTACAGGACAAACCTTTAGTCTCATTTTTCTCCTCTACGGATAATACAGCTGAGGAGAACACTGATTTAGACAACTGAGTCCTTTAGATCGACATCATTCCAAATATCAGCGGGTACTGAAAAGGAAATACTCTATCTTGAATATTTATTTTTTTAAGCAGAGAAATGGGCAAGTGGTTTAGAAGACAGAGCTACATAAGTGAGAAACAACAAAATCCTAAGACTATTTAGTATTTTTATGAACTTAATACATCTACTGGGGAATACACAAATAGAATTTTATATATACTTGGAAAAAATTGTGTTGATGCAGAGGCAGCAAAGAGGTTGTATTTTGTCCTGGTATAGCCTAGAAATGTTGAGAAGAAGAATTATTCTTTCCTATAGCAGTAAGTATTGAAGAGCCACAGAATCAAATAATTGTGAAGACGCAATTTAACTGTCTTTTGCTGGTAGATGGACTCAGTCCTTCCCTACTGTCCTCAGCCTGAAAAACATGGTAATGCCAACACATTTCTAGATACACTTGAAAAATTTTTTGTTTGCACACTTTAACCTTGCTTTTTCCGTAACAAAGCCAGTCCGTTCCCCAGAAGCCTGTAAAGAGTAGAAAAAGGTAGATATCAAGTAAAGTCAACCCACAAAAAAAAAAAAAAAAAAAAAAAAGAAAAAGAAAAAGAAAAAAGCTAATTACATTACAGATGCTTGTACAATGCAATTTTAGGGATCCACAATACAAACAGGTTCCCTTGAATCTGAGCCAACCATCTTTTCTCCTGTCCTGCTCAATGAGTGAAGAACCAGCTCTCTGCTCTGTAATAGCTGACACACCTTTGAAGGAGAACATTTCATTCTTTTGGGCAATTACAGTCCTCCTATAATGTTAGAAGATTACATCCATATATCTGTATCCATATATTTATATCATAACATGTAGCACCTACTCTCCCTGAGTACATGACAGTCCACATTGCAACAGTGTTTCAGAATAATTGACTCCTAAGGAGCAGCACTGGGATGCAAATACAAGGAGAAGCAGACAACCATTCATTCCTGCAATCGATCCCTTAAAGGAGGGATTTATCAGCTGGCTGCACTCCTCTCCTGCCCTGCACCCAGGGCTGCACAGCACTGACTGTGTTCCCAGCTTTGATGTGCCATGAAAGTCACCTAGGACCCTGTAACCCTCTCTACTAATTTCTGTAGTGGTTGTTGTCTATCCCACTGCTGAAAGTTGCACAGGACAGAAAAGCTGGCTGTTTTAATAACTGTGTATATAATGGAGAGATCTCTTCCCTCTCAGCAGAAAGGGAGAGAGCAGAGGGGGTTGAGAAAGAGGATGTGTCAGACTAATTTACATGCAAATACTATGCCTCAGTTCCAAAAAAAATTAAAAAAAAAACAGTTTCCTAAAATAATTTATGGCTAGGAATGTTTCATCACCCTTGTACACTTACCACTAAATTCTGAAATGCTGGCTTATTGATAATGAAGGTTTGCTATCTGGAAATCCTGGCAACTCTTCCTATGGGGACCACAACCACTGTAAGCAGCTTGGTTTATAAAAAAAATAAATGTGGCTGTTTGCAGAACTGTTCTGCACAACAGGATGACAGAAGTATTCTGCAGCGTCTCCTGATCTAAAACACCTAAATAATAACTGTTCTACAGCCCAGCCAAGCCTGCAGCTATGGGAAAAATCTGATGCATAAGGCAGCAGAAATACCCAAGCAACTGCACTCGGACTTATTTCTGCCTACTTGGATAAAGTATCCACCTTGTTGACCTGTCAGTCTTGCTAATCCACCCTCTATTTTCAGTTAATATCATTAAAGTTCAGCGCTTGAGAGCCTGGAGGGAGAAGCGAGCACCCCATCCCCTTTTTCCACGGGGCGGTAACCAGATGTCAATGGCTGCAGCTGTGACTACATAATTACCTGTTTGCATGAACGCGGACCGCAGTTTAGATTTAATAGGTCAGATGACAATGCGGCAAAACGCATTTAGCCCACGATTACCCCTTTTCAAACATTCTCTCGCTCGCAACTTCGACCCTGGGAACATTGCGGGCACAGACTCGGGTCAATAAGAAACATTGGCCGGCACAATGGGGCTGGCCTCAAACAGCGCTGTTGACAGACACCGGCACAAAGGCGGTGAATAGAGTCCCCCTCAGTTCTCACACAGAGCGAAGAATGAGTCAGTGTACTGCCGCTTTAGTGCTCTGTTTGTACAGTGTATACAGCTTTTGTCCCCCGCCACTGTTCCACGCTCAATGGGGGCTAAAGAGCCGAGGAAGTGCAGGCGGAAGAATGGCTCAGCGCTCACCCCGGCAGCCAGCGGTGGATCGCCGTGCGCTGGATGGCTCCAGCGGGAAGCCTGGAGATGCCGGTCACGCGGCTCCCACCACCGCAGCGCTCGGCAGCGCGCATCGCGCTCCTGACCTCGGGAGAAGCCTGCATGAAGTGGCGCTGCTCTGGAGACAGCCTGGCACTTTTAAATAATGTATTTTACCTCCCTCAAAAACACAGTGACATGCCCTCCCGCCCTTCCCTCCCACCATGACCCAATTCAAGGCTGCCACTTCAACTAAGAAGAAAAACTGAGCATGGGATTTGGAATTACGGTAGCCCCATGTCCCTTCAAAAGGTACGTGAAAGATGGTAACAGCGTAGTTGTAATTTTAAATCCCCACCACAAAGGCTTAACGAACTGAGAAGAATAACAAGACAACCACAGCTGTATGTCTGTATTTCAAAAATATTTAAATTGTGCAAATAATGGGTCAGGGAAAATTTAACACATCCATGATACTGCACATGTACCTCTCTTATCAGTTACCTATTAGCAGAAAAAAAAAATCACTTCATGTAGATTATTGCTATTCTTCAAGTAATGATTTTTGTCAACTTTCCCTTTCTGAAAACGGCACTTCTATTATTTACATTACCATCCTTGTAAGCACGTTTAAGAAACCAAAGTAGGCCTCTAGCACAACATCAGAAGTGTTACCTTCACCTGCTTCCTATCACAGAATAATTGAAAGGCCTGGGTTGGAAGGGACCTTAAAGATTATCTGGTTCCAAACCCCCTGCAGTGAGCAGGGACACCATACACTATACAATATGCAAAATATGCAGATCTTTTTCTAAGGAGTGAAATTCTTGTTTGCAAAGAGTATTAAGATTTTTGAATGATTAGCATAAAGCTAATAAGAGAGTTAGCAATTGCTCTTTAAGGCATGCAGACTATACTACAGATAAAGTCATATATTATGAAGTCGAAGAGAAAGAACTGGTTTAAGTTCTGTTTATGTTTATGTTTAACTGTTTATGTTTTAAGAATTTGAATTTGTTAAAAAAAAAAAAAAGATAAAAAAAGAAGAAGATTGTATTCTAAAATAAATAAATCCCTGGATTTCCATGAATGGAACACAAAGAATATTGCTCATTTTATCACTAAAAGCAAAGATAGTAACAGCCTGCTCTCTATTGCTCTTTCAATTTTAGTTTTTAAGTTCAAAATACTAGAATGTTATTACATTAAGCAGCTACAGAAGAAAGCTACAGAATACTAGAAAAATAATGTGTGTAATGCCAGAAAAAAGAACTGAAACCACAAATTGAAAGTTTCCTTATGTGTAAGCTAGTCAGAAAGATTTCACGAGTCTTGAAGTTATGACTTTTATTCTTGACAAACAAGTTGAGAGCAACTAACCTTAAAGACATGTGAAGACCATCACCTTATCCTCAGATACTTTATTTTAAAATAGCACAAGAATTTCTAGTGTTTATGTCTACATAGAGCCTTATCTAAATAAGGCAGGCCTGCCTGCTCTGCACACTAGACATAAGACATACGACTGCACTTGAGTATACTGGCACTGACTCTGTAAAAGTAGGCAAACATTTGTACAGATGCCAAAGTATACCTGCAAGCTTATCAAGCATCTGATCAATGATGTTCCTGAACAATTTTTAATTCACTTTAAAGGAGGAAAATCCTCACTTTTCAACTACTATTAGGGTTCTTAAATATCTTGCCACAGGAATATTCATAGATCTAAAGGCTGATTAACAAAGCTAGAAGAAGAATTAACATCTAGCATGATTATTTTTTCTTATAATGAATGGGAAATTCTCAGAGAAAGACCTTTCAGACTTTACCTACGATAAGAAGAAAATGCAGACAAACTCTGTTCTACCAATTCTAAATGGGAAGGGATGAGGAGCAGACCAAGAGCTTATGGGGCAGGATTAAATTGACAGCAGGGATGGGTGACATTACAGTGGTGGTCTACTACAGGTCACCTGACCAGAAAAACCTAGCAGATGAAACCCCCTACAGACAGGCAGAAGCAGCCTCACATTCACAATCCCTGACCCTCATGGGGGACTTTAACCACCCTAATACCTGTTGGAGGGACAGTACATCAGGGCATGAGCAATCCAGGAGGCTGTTGCAATGCATTGATGGTAATGTCCTTCTTCAGGGATAGAGGAGCCAAGGAGGAGAGGTCACAGAATCACAGAATGGTTTAGGGAGGAAGGGACCTTAAAGATCATCTAGTTCCAAATCCCTGCCATGGGCAGGGACAACTAGACCAGGTGACTCAGAGCCCCACCCACTGGGCCCTGAACACTCCAGGAATGGAACATCCACAACTTTCCTGGGCAACCTCAGTTGTGCCTCACCACCTCAGTGCCTTACCACCTATACAATACAGATTTTTTTCCTGATATTTTATCTAAACCTATTCTCCTTCAATTTGAACACATTCCCTGTTGTCCTGTCACTACATGCTCTTGTAAATAGTCTTGCCCCATCTTTACTGTAAGCGCCCTTCAAGTACTGGAAGGCTGCAATTAGGTCACCCTGAAGCCTTCTCTTTTCCAGGCTGAACAATCCCAGTTGTTCCCAAGGTGCTGTGCTGGTCCTTGTTCTCACCAGCAAGGAGGGGCTTGTGGGGAATGTGAAGCTCAAGGGCAGCCTGAGCTGCAATGACCATGAAATAGTGGAGTTCAAGATCCTTAGGGCAGCAGGAAGGGCACACAGCAAGCTCACTGCTCTGGACTTCAGGAACGCAGACTTTGGCCTGTTCAGGGATCTGCTTGGAAAGGACCATAGGATAAAGCCCTGGGGGAAGCAAAGCCCAAGAAAGCTGGTTAATACTCAAGGATCACTAAGAGGAATTTGGGTAAAAATACCAGAAGGCCTAAGTGCAAGACTCAGGAGCTCCTGAACAAACTCGAACACAAAAAGGAAGCTTACAGAAGGCGGAAGCAGTGGGACCAAGTGCACCCTTAGCAAGTTTTCCAATGACACCAAGCTGTGCAGTGCAGTTGACACACTGGAGGGAAGGGATGCCATCCAGAGGGACCTTGACAGGCTTGACCTTGGGAGACAAGCCCTTGTGAATCTCAGTAAGGCCAACAAGGCCAAGTGCAAGGTCCTGCACATGGGTCAGGGCAATTCCAAGCACAAGTACAGGCTGGGCAGAAAATGGATGGAGAGCAGCCCTGAGGAGGAAGCATTGGCGTTCAACATGATACAGCAATGCGCACTTGCAACCCAGAAAGCCAACTGTGCTCTGGGCTGCATCAAGACAGTGTGACCAGCAGGTCAAGTGAGCTGATTCTGCCCCTCTACTCTGCCCTCCTGAGACCCCCCAATGGAGTACTGCACCAGCTCTTAGGCCCAAAACACTAGAAGGATGAGAACCTTTTGGACTGAGACCAGAGGCAGGTCATGGAAATAATCACAGGATGGTGAGACAGCAGACCAGGTTACCCAGAGAAGCTGTGGATGCCCATCCCCAGAGGTATACCCCATTCCTTCAAGGCCCAGCTGGACAGGGCTCTGAGTAACATGGTCTAGGGAAATGTGTCCCTGCCCATGGTGGGTGGGTTAAAACTAGATGATCTTTAATGATCCTGCCAACACAAACCATTCTACGATTTATGATAAATCACCTCAAACGTCGTTTCTTCTTTTTCATATTTTTAAGCTTAAATGACAGCTTAGCAAGTTAGCCTAATCGACTCTTGCCATACATTACTCCTTTCCACTCACTTACTATAATTTAGTTTTAGCTAAGTGCACCACTGGTGTGTACTCCAGGCCCAAGATTAGCATACTCTTAATATATCTTGCAGAAGCAGGCAAATATTTCACAAACCTCCGCATTACAGCAATGATTCAAGTCGAAGTCCCAGAAAAGGATATTGTATTTGCTGCCATGCATCACTGCTGCTCAGCGTCCCCCTCCCAGGCTGGCGGCAGCAGCAGCTCTGGCTCCTGCCAAGCAGCGGATCACAGCTTGTTTACTGAGCTGTGTCTGGAGAAAGCAGAGAGCGTTTCAGTCTCATCTCCAGCAGCCCTGTCAAGCCAGCTGCCAAGTATAGTCTTGAAAGGCTTCGGGGGGAACAAAACCAAGTACTTAGGTGGTAATGGACTGGTCTGGCACCAGAGACCTAAAGATGAACAAGGTGGCATAGGCCATCTGAAAGATTAAAACACTTTTAGATAACTTCAAATATATAAAGTCATGGGAAACGAAGTAACTGAATTCCCCAAGTGGAAGGACAGACTAGCAATCAACTTATAACTACCACTGAGATTAGGATCTCTACATTAATGCTTCAAGTTAATGAGTACAAATTGCAAATTAAATTCGTATGCTACCTACATTTCCTTGTGCTATATGGAAAAGACCTGAAAATTCTGATAGGGATTTCATGGTTTAGATTGTTAATTTTTTTTTTTTATTTTAATATTTAAACTAACACTCCATTACTTCCAGAAGATTTCAGACAGGTTAAACATGCGTGTTGAGCATTGCCATAAAGAAATGCTTTATACAGTTTTATAGGAATCATGAAACTCATTCAGTAAGATCTCACTGCCTTTGCAAGGCCTGCTAACTACTCTGAGAATAAAGAACAAAAGGTTTAAGAGGACATGTACACCATCGTTCATTTCTTCTAATAAGATTATTAATCAAAGAAAAATTGCTTAAGCCTTTTTCCTCTTACCCTGCTAATGAAAAGTCACCAAACACTAACAAATGATTGGCATTTTCTGTTGTACCCAATAGTTATAGCTCTGCCTTTAGAGTCGTATCTCAATTTCTTGGTTAAGTGGGTACATGCTCACACAGTGTGACCACATTATGTGCCCTTTTCCATGTGACCAGAGCCTGCCAAGTCTCAAAGCAGATTATTCAAAATACAGCCTCAGTATTTTTCAGAACAATCCCTTCAGTATTTAAAGAACTGTTGTTATTTCTCACCCAAGCTGGGTGGCTGGATTTTAAATTCTTAAGGCAAAAAAATAAATTTTTGTAAAATGTTAAGACAGGAAAATAGAAAATTTGCCTTTCCTGACAGCTATCACAGAAGGAAAAAGAGCTTTGGTTTTGTATTTAAAAAATGCTCCATGATTGGTTCTCATCATACTTCACATTTCAGTGTACATAAATCATGACTATGTTCAGCAAGTTCACAAAGCAAAAGACATCTGCAACCCTGCTTGGCTGCTATCATGCCTAAAATGCTGACAGAGTCATGGCAGCAGTGACCACACACAGACTCCAAAATCTATTAAGGCAAGTTTTAACAGCTACTGAATACTCTTAGAACACTTTCCCAACCCCCCCTTTTAGCTTTTAAATATATGGGTCTTTACTTACATTGCAGTTCTTCCAGCACAACAGCAATACCTGCCTAGAATTTTAAATTGTATCTGGAGCATTCTATCCATCTATCTTGAAGAAAAATCAGGCAAGCAAATACAACAGCAGGGACAGTGGTATCAGATGCTCCTTATTCAGTACAGGCAATTTCATACAACCTAAGTGTTGCTTTAGTACAATTGCCTGTGCTTCTTGCTCCAAAACACAGGACACAAAAATTATACTCATTTGATATTCCCGTCCTAGCTCCACACAAGTGCATGTGAAAAGAGAGGCAGCAAGGACTGTTGGTTTTGTTAGCATATTAGTGAGCAGAAAAGCAGAATAAATTAGTCTTAAATAACAGACATGCAATAAAATGCTATTTATTTTTGCCTCTAAACACCACGCATTTTTTAATTCAGAACTGCTGTGCCGCCTAGGAGCAGCAAAGCAGCTGAAGCCCCTGCATAGTTTGGCAACACTAAGCCTTAAAAGCCTTACCTTGCTTTGTAGGAATATACCTGGTTTTGTGCTCTGGTTGGATAATGGCATCTAAATAGACTGACAAGGAGTTACAGAAAGCATCAAGGGAAGAAAAGCATCTGTCAGGGGTTTGGTGTGTAGGAGTAACAGAATTAATTTTATCAGTCTTTTGGGCCTATTCCAAGCTGCAGTCAACACTCACTCCTCCTTCTGATAAACCATCCCTCTGTACCGACTGATGACTTCAAATAAAAAGGCATCTAAATAAATCATCAATGGCCAGAGACAGCTTTTAAGTATCTCCAAGAACTGAGACTCCACAATCTCCCTGGGTAACTTGTGTCAGTGTTACTGTGTCAGTCACCCTTACAGTAAAAAGCTGTTTCCTGATGTTCAGAAGGAACCTCCTGTGTGTCAGTGCGTGCCCACTGCCCCATGTCCTGCACTGGGCACTACTGATGAGCCCGGCTCTCTATCCTTTGCCCTCCCACTTCAGGTATTTCAACACATTGATGAAATCCCTCTGAGCCTTCTCTCCTCCAGGTTGAACAGTCCCAGCTCTCTCAGCCTCTCCTTATTAGAGAGATGTTCCAGTCCCTTCAGCATCTTAGGGGCCCTTCACTGGACTGTCTCTTGAACTGGGGAGCCTGAAACTGTACACAGCACTCCAGGCCTGGCCTCACCAGGGCTGAGGGGAGGAGAAGGAGTGCATCCTGCCACCTGCTTGCGGCAGCCCAGGACACCATTCAGCTTCTTTGCCACAAAAGCCCATTGCTGCCTCAAGTTCAACTTGGTGTCCCCCAGGACCCCAAGTGGGGCTTTCCTGGCAAGCTGCTTTGCATCCTGGTGCCCCAGTATGTACTGGTACCTGGGGCTGTACCTTCCCGTGGAAAGGACTCTGCACGTCTCTTGTTGAACTTGACGAGGTTCCCATCATACCATTTCTCCAGCCTGTTGAGGTCACTCTGGATGGCAGCACAACCACCCTGTATAACAACTCCTCCAAGTTTTGTACTCCCTGCAAACTTGCTGAAGGTACATTCTTGCCCCATCACTGAGGTCATGAATGAAGATGTTAAACAGAACTGGACTCCTTAGTGACCCCTGGGGTACGTGGCTAGTTACTGGCCTCCAGCCTGAGTAATCTTCATATTATATAGCACACTGAGGAGTTATCAGTAAAATAATTCTGTACTTCTCCAGCTTCGTTAATATTAACAATTTTATCATTTTTTGATACATAGTGTCTTGGTTCTTGTAGTTACACAGTTACACAAGAAGATAAATTGCCTTTAAAAAAAAAAAGTTGATTTAATTAAAAATTCCTAATCTACTGAATTAAAAAAAAACTATGTGAACCCAAAAACTAAATAACCCAGAAAGACACAAAACAAAAAATAAAAACAACTTTAAAATCATTATTTCTGGGAGGCCTGACTTATGCCTTCTAAGAGCTCGAGGCTGATATATTTTACCTGCAGTGTTTCCCTAGCAATGTTAATTCCCTTCTCAGACTCACGTACTGAAACTATTCCAGAGGGGTGAATAATTACCACTCCATGGTTATATGATAGCATTAATTTTCCTGAGTAAGATCTATGTTATATGAAGACTTCTAATTCACATTTGGTCCCAAACATCATTAATTCAGTTTCTCAACCTAGAAACTAAATAGCTTCTGTCTTTGGGCAAGTCTACACCTCTCAGAGGATTGCCATGCAGAGTCCTTGAGCTAGTTGAGGCCAAACCTGGCTCCCAAACTGAAATCAAAGGCCACATCAGCACAGCACTGTAGCTCAACTCATTATGCTGACAAGAGGGTTTAGCGCACAGTTACACCCAACCTAATAAAAGCAGTTATACTGCTTCAATAACTTGGATTGGTTTTTCACCTAATCCTTACCTCTGTTAGAGGTACAGGTCAAATTCACCAGACTTTAAGTCAGAAACATCTGCAACTTGCTCTGTGGTTTAGCCAAGTACAGTTCCCTGTACTCCTGAAAAGTACCACATGCTTGTGTAACTGGCATGACCCTACCTCATCCACTTCAGCCAGTCACTGATGAGTGAAACGTGTTGGGGAGCATTTAAGAATTTTCAATAAAATCCCCAATCTTCTGCATCTGGACTGGCTAAGATTCTTTGAGCCTTGTCTAGCTGCTGAGGAAATTAATTACACTTTCCTAGAGGTATTTAAATGAAACTGTGTGCTAACAGAAAGGCTTTCTTAAAGGTGAGGGGAGAAATTTCCTAATATGCTGCACACAGAGGTTCAAGTCATTTATTCTCATCCATCTCAGAACAAAACACTAAAAACAATTTTAATTCTTTTGCCAAGTCATGAGTTTATAATTCTAATTTCTGCAGTTCTTGACAGCTAGAACTTGGATTAGGGGAAAAGAGAGAGTTAACCTACTCATCTCCTACAGAAAACACTCAAGCCTTCCAATGCAGAAATAAGTTTCCCAAGCCTTTTTTTTTTTCCTATCGTGAATGTGTGCACGTCCACATATGAGAAAAAGTGTGGCTTAAAGAGTATTTACAGACTTTGACATTGCCAAAAAAGCTCCAGGCCACCTATGGTCTGCTTTGTTCTCCCAAGACGTTTTACACAGCATATTTCATCTCTCATTTATCATGATGCCCTGGGAAAACAGAACTGGCAAAACTTTATCAGCAAATGCTACTAGTTTTGTGAGGTTTTTTATTCCAAAGGTCATCAGATCCCATAACTCTCTGCTACTTTAAACTCATGACAGAAGAAAAACTAAGGAGAAAAATTGATTAGCAGGCTCATGTGCACTGCTGTGGCCATAATCCTAGGTCTATGTTGTATTTTCTGTACTAAATGCTGCCCAGGGTGCCTCATTAATATGGATTAGTTGTACTTTTGAAAACTAACACCTGTCCCATGGTATCATTATAGTAACTAAACTCTAAAGTACCTATCTGGGATGAAAAACTAAGTGATGTCAAAAAAAAATGTTTATAGACTTTGGGCTCCAGGAACTTTAGAAGCACTGTCTTGTGTATTACAGAACCACACAAAACCAACACCTCCATTTGTGGTTGAAAATAACCACTGAAGAATGATATACAGTGGGTGGCAAAAACAGTCACAATTGTAAAGTAACCAAGCAAATAATAAGCTGTGTCCATAGGGGATAAAAATGCTGTAATTTCCAAAATGCATGCTGCTATAAATAAGTTAGAGGTTATTTGCTGCAGTACACAGACCAAGTTTGCAATCACACAGCTATTCTTCATGCCTGTTTTAAAAAAAGCGAGCTGAAATTGTTCGACAGCAGACAGAGTGGCACCATGTGCATTGTTTGGGCTCGGAGCGATGGTGAATTGCGCTATATGGAAGCTTTGTAGAAAAGGCAGCTCCTGCCACCTCCTTGAATGTAGTCCTCTTCAATATGAATAATAAGGCTTCCTTTTTAAGTTGCAATGTTGGTATGTGGGAACAGGACAACATCATCAGTCCTGCTTACCATTTCTCCCTGGTGTTTGGGCATAGTTGGAGACCAAAGACTGACCAGAGTGCCAAAACTCAAGTTTGCTGATGACTAGTGAAAACCACCTTGGTCCTCAGAGAATTTCAACATGACATTCTCGTAATTTTAATCACAGAAAGAGACTGGTTTTCACAGTGTGGAGACTGGCTGTCTGGTTATGTTTTCCATAAAATACTGGAAGAGATTCAGGAAAGTGTATGTGCACATTACATTTTATACTTCAGCAAATTTGAGCAGGTCATAATTATTTAACAACTCAAAAATTATAATATAATTTAAGTCATCTTTCAAAATGCAGAGGAATTTTGCCCTCCAATAAGAAGATGCCTACCTGATAGGTAGGACAACTTGGAAGCTAAGGAGGGTGAAGAAGGAGCAGAAAAGTACAAAGACTGCTTTGATTTCAGATAGCTATTTAGCATTACAAATATCCGGAACCTGGCACTAATAGACATACATCATTTGACATTATAGGCACTAAGGAAATCTCTGTCATATAAACCTACAAATTCTCCCAAGCTGCTTACTTATGTCACTTCTTTTTTTTTTGATAGGCAAGAAATAATTTCCAAACAGATAAAAAACTAAACAAAACAAAACAAAAAAAAAAAATCAGAGCTGATGACAAAAGAATGATTCTGTGTGAAAGACCAGGCAAGTAGTCATGCTGATGAAGTAAGATTATATTACCAGGTATTTTAGTAAGTTTTGTAATGTCTGCTTTAACTATGCATAAAGGAGCAAAACTTATTTCAAAAAAATTCCAAAAATGTTAGTAGAAGGAACATATCATATGCTGCTGCAATACAGCCACCTCTAAAATACTGTGACTGCTTAAAAGTACACAACAGAACTGCCAATTCTAACAGGTCAGTAGTAAAATATTGATAAAAAGCTGAGCAGTATTATGCAAGCTGAAAAAGACTTACTAACTTGCATAATACTGAATAGATATAACAATATAAAATTCTAATTAATTAGAAATGTAACTACATTATATTTATATTGGAAATATATATTAACAACTAGTATTGAAAAAAAGAATACAGAGAATGAGCCTGGATGGGGTATAAATAGTTACCAATGGAGTAAATGAATGGGGCAAAAAATGATAGAAGTAAGGAAGATAACACATGTCCTGCAAAAGACCATGTCCTGGTTTCAGCCAGGACAAAATTTTCAGAGTAGCTGTGAGAGAGCAGAGCCTGGAGCCATGTAGGCATGTCTAGGTTGTTATTCTACGGCACCTCACATCACTGCCAGGGTGGAAGTAAGGGATTCTCATTTCCAGGAAGAAGAGCACGGCTTCCAGTCAAGAAAAATTGTGGCAGGAGGGGGAAACCTTGTCATCCAGGGTGCTCAGTGAGCATTTTAGCATGTAAATCACCCGCTTTTGTACACTTTTGTTATTAATACTGTTGCTGTTACTGTTAACTTTCTTATCTCATTGCTGTTTCCAGCAAATTGTTCTTAACCCTTAATTATCACCTTCTTCTTAACTCTATTCCTGGAGCAAGAAGTGGCGGGGGCGGGGTGGGGAGGAAGCGGGGCAGGGGGAGCAAGCAAGCAGCATCTGGTTCGGGAAAGTCTTGGGGCAAGGGGGCACTAAGTTGGAGAGTGCCATTCTTAAACCTCAATAGAGTGGTTACACATTTTCTCAATCTTCTTATAAGAGTTTTTTACAGTGTGAATACTACTAGACAGACCTGTAAGAAAAAGACTGATCTACTGGGAATAAAAACTACAACAGAAGGGAAGCAGAGAAAGGAAGAAACCAATAATTTAATGCCAATGAGCTAAGAGCAACAATTTGAACACATAAAATAGAGTGAGAAAATTCTGTCAGTATAGTTACTGTCTTCATTCCCCTCACATACGAAAATTGGGAGTTAAAAAAATGTTCCTCGATGGACCTTGGGTCTTTTCTAAAGAAATCACAGAAATCAAAAGCAGTTTCCCACACCAATCCAGCACTGTGTGCATTTTATCAGTAACTTCAACATGTATAAACAATTTTTAAAAATCACTAAGTTTCCATAGGCTGCCAGTCTCTCTCATATGACCTGTTTTTTCTGCATCTGCATAAGTTTGAAAATGGTACTTGCAAAAGCATCATTTATTGTATCACTTGTACTGCTGGTTAGCAACCTCCTTCTTTCCTGTTGAGAATTACATAGTACAGATAAGGGCTATTTTGCTGGCAACAGACAGCAAAAAGAAAGTAGACCACTGTAAAAACAAACATGGTACAAATACTAGTAATGCTGGTACAACCAAAACCAGCATTACTGCAGAAAGATATGTTTTCTTTATATATCACAATAATTGCCCTTTTTTTTTTTTTTTTTTAAGCAGTAATAGTTCCATTAACATTCAAAGCTTGTAAGCTAAAGGATGTGCCAGGCTGACAGACCAGCACCACTCCAGTCAGCAGCAGTACAGGACAGGGAAGAAATACATACTCTAAGGAAAACATCATTAAGTCTCATCACTGCCATCAGATCTGCGCCCTGTTGTAGCCCATATTGCTACTCAGAGACTTTGCTCCTAGTTAGTCACAGGCACCAGGTTAAAAATGAGTTTGATGCCCATGATTCCCCCAGAGAAGAAAGAGCAAAGGTCTTGGGGATGGGAGGCAGATGCTGAATCCCCCAATCAGTACAGCCTTCTGCCAGTTGTTTGGTCATTACATAATTTTAAAGGAAAGCGTTAGAAAGTTATGTTTTCAGCATCTAAACCTTTTCATAACAATATTGCACCATAACTTATACAACAGTCAGGAAAGGAGGATTCAGCAAGCAAAAAGTGAGTCAGACACTCACATGTCCCCTTGTGCAAGTGAACCAGACACCAACATGTCCCCTCGTGCAAGGGTGTCACACACAGGGTGCTTTGTGTGAGGCAGCTCATTCTGGTTGAGATGCACTCATTGTTTAATAGCATATTCACATGGCATCAAAACAGAGTAGGTAACTCCAAACTTACCCTCCAGCTTAACACACGGTGACTGTTTAATACACAAACTGGAACTAAACCAGCGTCTTATTGAAATCCTTTCCAATGAAGAGCATCTCCCTTCATGAACCACTTTTTCTTTTTTTAGAAAATTGATATTTTTAAATCTTATGAGATCTTTTAAACTGTTTTCCCTATTACTATCAACTTAATTTTAAGACTGTCTTAACAAAATGCATGTACTAGAAAACAACCAGCCTTATTCACATTACCTAATATAAAAAACCAGACTATTTTAAATTGGATTCCATCCTGACCTTATCTATAAAGTATTTAAAAAATAGAACAAAAAGAGAAGAATTTTAAATGTTTCCCAAATAAAATTTGCCCTGGCAGTCATTCAAACAGAGTAAATATTTTGATACAATTTGCAGAAACAGCATTAGGTAATATTTTACGGTGCTCATTAAGTTGTCATGTTCTAAATCACAACTGCCATCAAATGATTTCTTCCCTTCTCTAATATTTAAGTTTGGCAAATACGCACTGTATAAAAGGTGTCAAGTAAAATTGCCACAGGATATACTGGAAATCCCTGCACCAGCTGCACACTCAGGCATAAAGGAAGTGTATTTCTGATCCTACAGCCTGATAATACTGGAGTTGCTGGAGGGTTACAGCAGCCTTTGAAAATAAAGCTTCATTACACTGGCATGGAGAGGTGCAGTTTAATCCTCTTTGGAAGCTGGTCCTGCAACCCTACATTTTACAAAATTGCTGAAAGCCATTGTGCTTTTGATAAGAATTGGTCATTAACAGTACAGGTGCAGACCATGCAATAGGCAGTGTCAGCACAATCCCTTCCCATATTTTCTGCTTCTCAGGAATTCCATTTGATAATGACAGAAGCAGGCTTTCACAGCACCTTTTTGCCATGGATTAAGTTGCTCATTTGGAGATATAAGACAGACACTTTCTTCTTTAGGATTTCAATTCCTCTGCATATTAAAAGAAAGAAAAAAATATACCACTTTCTTCCCATTGCTGGAAAGGAATCTTACTTTACTACAGACCCTTTCTCATTTGTATACACTTTGGATATTTAACAGAATTGCTGTTCTGTTGGCATAAAATCCAAATTCAATAAAGCATTTAAGTCTATGTGTATCAAGAAACGCGTTTACTAATTGTAGTACATATTTAGTAAGTACAGCATATATTAAGTGAGATCTTGAAATCGTAAGGGTAATAAATACTCCTGACACAGTAAATAAACCTCAAATAACAAAATGTGTTGATATTTATAATCAAATACATCCTTGCCTGACCCCAGTGAGATTTTACCAGCAATGTATTTGATCTCTAAATAAGCCAATGCATTCTTCCAACCTCAATACCATCAATGCTGATAACGACATATATTTTCTGCAATTCTGTGAAACAGATTTCCAAAAAAGGAAAACAATCAACGAAAACCAAACAAAAATAGCTAGCAGGTTCTTCAAATGTTTATTCAATTTAAATTTTGCATCACTATCCTAAGGTTTCTTTTACTTAAAGTTTGTGGGGTTTTGTTAGGGGTTTTGTTTTGGGTGGGTTTTTTTTTTAAAGCTGAAATTTCTTGTAGTAGAACTGAGGGGAAAAATGTATTTATTTAGCTACTTCAAATTTTCCAAGTGATGGACACCTTTTTTTACAGCTGCTTTTTTACCCAAGACGTTCTTTAGGGTGAAATCCTTTCTTATGGCCACATGGTGGTAGCACTACAGGGTCTTTCACTTAGACATTCCAAGAAATCACAACTGTTAGGAACAGGACTTAGCAGTTTAAGAGAACAAGTTTTACAGACAAGAACATCTTGTTTCTTGTCTTTTATAGACAAGAACCTTTTGTTTCTTTTCAAGTAAACGGTAGCATTTTCAAAGAGCACAAGACATCACATAAGAAAAAGAAGACTGTATTATAATACCATGAAAACAGTTAAGTTATGGAGAGAAAAAAGCCAAATGACCGAGGAAATATCAAAAGCACACGTCCTCAGGAGATACCTCATTACATAAATAGCAAAAGATTTCTTGCAACTGCAGTTTTTTGTAAATTTAGGTATATTTTAAAAATTCCAATTCCAGAAACACAATGAATTGGAAAAAGTTGGCAAGAATCATTTAAATTACTTGCTTTTTGTTTAATTATTTTTATTTAGAGGACTATGTCCATATGGCATTTAAACAATTAAGTAGTCTAAAACAAATTCAGTTTTCTGGTCTAAAACAGGAGAAGAGACCAACAGAGACAGTGTCATGGTCGATGTCTGCTATGGGCAGTTGTGATCAAACAATCAGAAGCCACCTCACGATTGCAGGCCTTGATAGTCACAGGGAACTTCAAATGTCCTGATGTCTGCTCAGGGAGAGACAAACACAGACAGCAGCGAGCAATCAGAGCACATGCCCTGGTGACATTTTCTTACCAGAGGTGCCAGACAGCCCAAGGACAGGTTTTCTGCTGGACACGCTACAAACAGGCAGGTAAGAGCTGCTTGGGAATGTGGTAGCTGATGTCTATCTTAGCTGCAGAGACCACCAATGAGAGCTTACATGCTGAAGAAAAGTGAGAAAGTGACAGAAGAGAGATCTGGGCTTCAGGACAGTAGACTTTGGGTGATTCAGGGTAGAGGAGCTGTCCTGACATGAAAAAGTGCCCAGAAGACATAAAAGATCTCTAAGGACAAACTCCTCAATGCTTCACAAGGGTCTTTCCCAATGTGCAGAACGAACAGGCCTGGCAGAAGGCTGGTGTAGCTGAACAGGGAGTTTTGGTCTGAACTCTACCCCAAAACCAAACTAATGGTCACAGACTGAGACTAATATAGAAACATTCATCAGGCACGCAAGAATGAGATTGGGAAAGACAAAGCTTATCTCAATTCAGAATTAGCAAGAGATACAAACAGCAACAAGGGCTTTATCACTACAGCAGCAGCAAAAGACTAAGAAAACCTTTGTCTGCTGCCAAAATGGGGCAGGCATAAAGGACTCAGTTCATCCTGGGACATCAAATACATCTGCTCTGAAAGTCACAGACCTGTCAAAAACAGTTGAGTATAAAAATGCTGTGCTAAAATACTATCACAGACTTGCACACAAAAGTGTGATTATTTCTGTTAAATCTCTTTTTGTTAAATCAACTATTTCAGAACCGATTATCACAGGAATCATATTTAATGTTACAGAAACAGTGATACTGCAGATTAACAAAGATGATCCTCCTCTCTTAGGGAAAACAGAGAGAAAAGAAATGGACTAAAATATTGTGATACCATGAATTTGAAAAGATGATGTTTTGCCTATGTATTAAAAAATGAGTGTTAAAGCAACCTAGAGACAAATTAAAAAGACTAGAGATCTTTGAATAATACATAATTATAAGGTGATAAAGACAGTTTGGAAAGCTTATAAATATTATTTCCACTAGAATTCATTGTTTTCTTATCTTTTAGCTCTCTAAATACTGTATTCCCCAGCACAACTGTTCTAGTTCCACCACAGTTGTTCTACTTCGGGACATAGTGAAACTCGATGCCAAAATTTATATAAAATCACCTGCTACAATACTGAATATTTAACCACATTAGAAATGATAATCTGCTATGAAAAGCATTATCACAAATAATGTGTAAACTCCCCAGCGCATCACCTCATGTATCTATACTTCACAGAGAAAGCTACTGCCTAAGAAGACTACTTACATGGGACTGGAGTTCCACATCCACAAAACTCCCAAATATTTTAATAAACAGTGCTTGACAACCATTTCCCTTTTCTTCAGTGACTAAACACACTTGCTTTGCTTATCATAAGCTGGAATAATATAGATAGCAATAATGCAAATGTGTAAAGGAATCTGAATTCCAGACAATGATGAGCTGTGCAGATCTGTTTGCAATCATACTTTCATTCTGCACAATATGTTAACTTTTACAGTTTAAACTCCAGAATTCATAAAAACTATTCAAGGTCAGTCCAGAAGTGTTCAAGTCCCTTTAGCTAAGAATTTCTAAATGTCATTCACAGATATTAATCACCTACCGTAAGTTTAATACTTACTTTCCATCAACTTCTGGTCTTTTGCACACACAGTGAAACTTGCCACCAAAATCTATGTAAAGATCATCTTCTACAACATGGAATATTTGACCAATGGCAATTTTATCTTTGGCAGGCCCCATCTGAATTAAAGGAGAGCGTCTCAACATGGATGCGAATGATTCTGATTTCTCTGATGGAACCTACAGAAGAATAATAAAAAAGAAAAAACATTTCACAAAACATGCTATCTGAAGGAGGATTGAAATTAAACTTTCAACACAAAAAAAGGCTTCATTCACTGAATAACAAGTAAAGATTTCACGTGCTCAGCACATTTTTAGCAAGACTTTAAGGAGGCATCTGGTACATTTCTCCAACTCCAAACATTTTACACATTAAAGGTAAAGCTTTCATTAATACAGTCAAAGAAAAGCATAAAAGTATGCATTTCCTGAAAATATCTGCCACTTCTACTACTGGTTAGATAAGTTAATTTAAAAATGCATTCCAAATGTAGGAGATACTCCCAAAAAGAACATCGCTCATCTCTGTTATCTCCTCAGTGAAAACCAAACCTGAATTACTACCTTGCAGCTATCCATGCAAGTAATTAATAACGAATAATACTTAAATCTTTATTTTAAAGAGCAAAATCATTTTGCAAAGGCAGCAAAAGTAGAAAGCATGCAAAGGACAGATCTAACATATTAAAAAAAAAAAATTGAACCATCACTTCTCTCATTTTTCACTCTACAAAATCAAAGTAACTAAATAAACTAGTTTCTTCTCACAGATCTTTGGGAAAATGGAAGAACATAAACCTTCCTGCTATGCTTCATGGAGTGAAATAGCTCTGTTCTGTAACCTGAGAAAACTATCACAGGCTTCCCATCATATGCTAAGTGAAAATATCCAGCTATACTAAAGTGAGACTCAATCTCCCTTATGCTATCCCTGATATCCTAAGTATGACCACTTTTTAAGATTGTCACCTTTGAAATGCAATTAGTAAGAAAACCCTAGTTGCTAGGAACAAATGAAAAGGGAGAAGCACTTCGGAAGCAATACATAACCAAAAGTGAATCTACGGAAATCATTTTATAGATGGCTGAATAGATTTTAAAAGATAAAATCTATTACTTTTCCCCACATTAAGCAGTAATTAACTGTTAATAATTACTTTATGCAAGATTCCAAACTGTTTTGGAACTAGAAGAATTAAACTGAATAATCAAGCAATTAAAGGTTTAGAGATCTGCCAGCTTTAACAAAACGCTTTCCCACTGACTGTTTCAAGTGGATTCTGAAAATCCATCTATATTTTATATGAACAGAGAATAATGCCATCAGTTTCCAATTGTACATTTGGAAACTTTTATTCTTGGAGAAGTCAAAACAAGAGACAGTTTTGAATTCCAGCTCTGCTGGAAGGCACAAACAGCATGGATTGTTCTGACGGGACATAGCCTTGGGAATCATAAGCTAGAGATCTGACACCTGGTGCATTTGCTGCTTCAAAAACAGGAACTGTTAAATGCAGAATCCCAAGGACAAAGCTTGAAAAATGTACAACATGTGCATACGTGCATACATGCACACACACCACAAAAAGAAAGCATCTGGCCGTGGTGAACCACAAACAGAGCAGTAGGATCTTACACAGAAAAGGTACTATCATCCAGGGTTCCAAACATAGCATTGTTTGAATTTCATAATGCATTCTAAACTCAAATACATGAAAATTGGTTATACAGGATTAATTTGTAAGTGTGCTGGAAAAAACCACAAGATACTGGAACAGTAAGAGGACATATTTAAATGTGATTTATTATATCAATTAAGGGACAGCAGAAAATTTTAAATCAATATATAAATCGTAAGCTAGAAGTAAACATTTCAAAATTAACCTCCCCTCTGAATGCTCTCAGGGCAGGAGATTACAAATCAATGTTCATATTGAAATACCAAAACTTGTTTCAATGGAAACTAAGGCACAAAAAAGCGCAAAATTCAGGGGTCTTCCACTGATGCGCAAAGATAAAAACATGGCAGCAACACAAACTCAAGATGACAAGGACTATTATCATATCATCCCAGATTATTTTCAATTATTCTTCATTGCAAGGCAAATTAATAAGAAAATTGATCCAAAGAACAAAAATACCACCAAAACCAACACACAAAACAACACCAAAAAAATCCCCACAACCCACAAATGAAAAAACAAACCAAATCACCCACAGTGGCAGGACATCATCATTTGCAGGGTAACAAACACTCCACAGCTAAATTCAGATCTTGGGCAAAGAGCAGCTTTGTTTCAACACTTCAACAGGAGATGAGGAGGTCGATACCAACAAATGAACTGCCTTTTCTTACATGTATATGATTTGGAAAAAGCCTGAGCTAGTAGAGAGGATCAAGAGAACTTACAGAATTGGTCTGAAGGCAATTTTCCTACATTATCTACATAGATGTCATTAGCAATGGCTACTGAACACACTGAGCAACACTATGAATTTTTTTCTAAGCAATTAATACAATTCACAGTCAATTGGCAATTACACTAGTTAAATGGCATTCACCTCATTCATATTGCCTTCATACAATGGCACACTCGGTAGGGCTCCCTACACTAACAAAATCTCACAAGCAGCAGGTTTACATCTCTGCATCATGATGAGTACACTAATATCCTATAGATTTCCTGGTTTTATCACCTAAAAATGGTCTGTTCTAGTTAATAACATCCCTCTCCTTTATTTCCCTGGCATGAAAAAATACAGATAAAAAATTCTCCCACGTGCAAACTTGCCTGTGAAATAATGTCTGTACACAACAGACTATTGCTATCTTTACACACTGACAGATGTGCTCATTGCTTACTAGAAACAGAAAAAACTAAAATACAGATGATAATGTACAAAGAATTCTTTTGCAATTCCTCACTGTGGACAGTTTTTCAAGAAGCCACCAGGAATCTGTTAGAATTCTATCATGGGCCTAAAAGTCTGCAGCATTCTCTATTCTGAATCCTGCAGAAGAACTCCTCAAGAGCACAAATAGCTGATTTACGTATACAATAATCCTCAAGAGATGCCATTAGTTACTGCCATCAAGGACTCTTTTGTGGACAGTCCAGAAACAGAGTGAGACAAAATGCAGTATTTTCTCCAGTTTTCTGCATAACCTACAGCAGATCTCATTAAAGGGTAATTTATCTCAAGCATTTAAAGAGATTTAATGACATTTTGAGTGCTTTTCTGTGCAATTTCTAAATCTCCTTAACTGGATTCTCCACAGTAGCATTATGGAAAACCAGTAAGACTGTACAATAACTGGGCAACACACTTTATTAAGCACCCTACTTTTCTGATTCTCAAGGACTGTTGGCCATGCAGCTCTGATACATGATGCATTGATAACATGTCAAGTTGCAAAAACTGGAGATTATTACAAAATTCAGAAGAACAAAGGGCACATCTTTCCAAGTTCCTGAAGTACAAAGGCTTTTTTTACGCCACTCCTTCTTAAATGCCAAATCTATTTGATTTTCCTTCCAAATCCTGGATTTTAAAGTTTTTTCCATAAATATTTGGATACTAATCACTTTCAGCATGCATAGTTCAATGAAAAAACAGCAGCTCTTTCAGCAACAGAATTCTCCAAGATGATACATATTAACCACAGAGTGGGAAAAGTCATAGATTTAAACCCCAGCAGGATCCAAACAAAGCCTATGACTGTACAAGCAGGGTGGCCCTATCCCACCCACCGAGCAAAATATCTGAAAACCCAGGCTACATGCTTAATGACTGCTTGCAAAGGCAAGTAGGATGCACACTGGAATGTGAGAGATAGGGATGAGAAGAGATGGGAGATTGGTAATTTGATTGCTAAAATTAAGGAGTGAATGACATATTGACATCAAGCAGCATGCAAAGAACACAACCCTTTGTAACTATCAAATTTGTTTTCCTCAGCACTGTCATCCATAGCTAGACAGACTTTTCTGTCCAAAGTTAATTACACAAAACAGTAAAATGGAAAAAACAACTCTCAGTAATGTTAGTGTGATGCCTCAATAGCTAAGGGCCCCAACAGCTTGGATACCCAAAATGGGACTGGAAAAGGCCCTGAGCAACCTGAACTAAGTTTATCCTGCTTGGAAAAGGGGTCTGAACAGATAACCTCCTGAGATCACTTTCAACATGTACTATTTTACTTAGGAAAGATGACTGTAGCCTGCTATAAAGAATATTAAAACAAAACCCAATATATTAAGCTACCCACTGATAAGGCACTTATTTCAACAAGCAAGCTAAAAAATTCCACTGTCTACTAGCCCAGCAAACCTTAACTTTCCATACCTTATAACTACTGGAAGTGTGCACTGTTGCTTATAAATAAACCTAAATCCCAGGATTTTTTTAAGTGTTGAAGGCATTAGTAACAGCTCACAGTGATTCATGCAGTTTATTTACCAAATGTCTCTCTTTTATTACTTTTTACTTGAATGCAACTAGCTGTATTTAAGTCAAAACTCCATTATGCAGAAGAATATCACCTTAAAGACAGCAGGACCAACTCAGACACTATACCACAAAATCTGACATCCAACAGTTAAAGGCCTTTCATCCAGAAGCAGCACAAGAAGCATTGCCAACTTAAGAACTCTCCTGAATTTGTCAAAGAATAAGCATCAAGCTTTGTTTTCACCAACAGAGTTTCCCTGACACTGAGGTTGTCCCAAGAAACAGCACTGAACACTCAGGTGGAGCACTAAGAGGACTGACACACGACTACAGTGACTGAAATTTCAACATAAGCATAGAAGCAATTACATCTCAAAGTGTTTTCTCCAGGTTCTGCCTTCTTTTTATACATTAAACTATCTGTTCTAATGCTGATGAGTCCTTATTGAAAAGTTCCATGTATCTTATTCTCATCTCAGAATATAATAAAACTTTAGGCCTCATGCCTTTAACTCATCTCAGAGGTGAACAGCTCTCAGTCTCCCCTTGACCAAATAAGTTCATGTAACTTCTCTACCTTCAACTTTGAACATGTTCACAATTTTTGTGCCTAGCAGTAACCAGTGATTTCAGAGCTTTCTCAAAGAAAAAACTCTGTTGTCTGTATTAGTAGGAAAGAAAAGTTTAGGGAAAAAAATATTTTTAAAGTATAAGCGCTGACATTAACATTTATTACTTATTTACTCATAAAATTCAGCCAACCTCTACTAAGTGCCTAATCTACATTTCTTAAAAACCAAATAAGCTTTGAATATTCAGGCTCATTCTACTACATTAATATACAGCCATTGTCTACCAAGACAGCTTTCCCACTAAACCTGCACAGCCGTCCATACCTCAAGCAGCCACAGACCTTTTGTCTCCTCTTCTAAAGTAATTCTGCACTGGGCAAAACATCCCACACTGCCCACCTTGAGTTTCTGTGATTTGTACACCCACCCAAAGGACAAGATGACACCTAATCATTCTTTTTCTTCCTTCAATTTTTTTAAACCCTGTCCCACAGTTTAGATACATCCCAAAATGCAGAAAACACCACCAGTAACCATCTCAGCACACAGCACTAACTACAGTATTATACAACCTACTCCTTTGAAGAAGACTTGTGCCTACCAGTATTTTTTCAAACAACACAAGCTATAACTCTGCAGGACAGGGCTTCACCTACTTATTATCAACAGATACAACAATAAAGAGGAACAAAATCTGATAAATACTTGTACTTGCAATATACAGTACATGATTTGCTTGTATTCTGTAGTACATGGAAGAACAGGTTGCCCAGAGAAGCTGTGGATGCGTGGAAGTGCTTAAGGCCAGGTAGGATGGGGCTCTGATCAACTCAGTCTAGGGGAAGGTGTCCCTGCCCATGGCAGGAGGGTTGGACCTAGATTATTCTTAAGGCTCCTTTCAACTCAGGTCATCCTACGATTCTATGAAATCAGAAGTCTAAGATGAAACTTAGAACTCAGGAGCATCATTTGGACTTGAATATGAACAATAATGCAAAGACAGGAACCATCTGTTCTCCATTTCTATTCTAGTATTTTACAACCATTGGAAAAAGCACCAAATTACTTGTTACCCTCTTATTTGCCACTGACATTCATCTTGTGCAGTATTAAGGAGGACAATTTGCAAATTGCTCGTTAATATATGCCATTCATACATGGACAACACATACAGTAGACACCAGCACAATGCCAGTGATTCAAAAATATTTATATATTTTAGAATTTTTTAGAATTTTAGGCTATTTTAGAAATTTTTTGAAGGCCAATGTTTAAGTCTTCAATACGTACCAAGGCAAATTTTAAAATACTATTATTTAAAAACTCCAAATGTTTATGGATAAAACTGACAGGTGAAACTATAAGCAGAGTAGAAAATATGAAGATTGCATTAGGCAGAGCTGTATAAGAATAAACAAGGACACAGGATTTATCTAGCATACACATAACTACATCCAACAGCCGCAGAATTCACCTACTAAGGCTCATAAGTAACAGCACATTATCCCACCTACAGCACAGGCACAGTTATAGCCAAACACAACACGAAACAGAGTTGGTTCTTTTAAAGTCCACTGTCCATTCTGCATTTATCCCCCCCAGAAAACAGCTCTTTTTCCTCCCCCATGAGTGGCCTGAGGTTTCGTTCCATAACAAAAAACCTCAACAAACTGAAGTTTATGCTGTTTCCCCACAGATTCAACTTACAACTCAAAGTGGGCATCCACAAAGACAAGGAAGACCTCTTCAGTTTCCTTTAAACAAGAGACTTTTCCATTTTATTCCATACAAACAGATTAAAGTGAAGATCTGATTTAAACTTCTTGCTAACAAAAGGTTTTGAAAATTAAATACTGAGCAAAGCTTAAACACAAGCAAGACTGGTGTTATTTAATGAAACTACTAAAGGGAAATAGTCCAAACAGAAAGCATAACATAAGGATTTGTAATTCAAAGCAATAATTTAGGGAAAAATCTAAGATTAATGACTGCAAAATCACAAAGAAGAGCTTTGAAAGCAGTCAAGGCGAAAACTAGAAGCTTCCGTGCTAGATATTTACAAGATATACAGACATATATAGATACATACAAGATATTTATAAAAGGCTTCATATGAATGATTTCCTACGTGATGATTGTTACAAAGTCAAATTTCCATGAAGACAGCACTTGCACACCAGTTTACACTATGATGACCTGAATTCTATAAGGGAATTATTTTAGTTATAAGGATTCTAGTCTAATATTATTTAATATTTAGGGGCCAGTAGAAGAAATAACAGTGTAACTAAGAGTTCCAGCAGACACCATATTCCTTCATTTCCTCCCAGTCTGAGTAATGATTTGAATTGCACCATCAACAGTAGCAAATTCAAAATTCTATAATTTTGGAATAAACATAGATAGTATTTGTACAAAACCTTTTAAAGGTAAATTTTGAAAAAAGTAGGAGAGGGGAGAAGAAAACAGAACCACTTTTTAATATAATGTGGTACTACAAAAGGGGTATTCAAAAAGAACACAGTGAGCACTAGATTTTCCCCCATATCTTTAACATTTGGAGGGAAAAAAACCCTTAGATTTTATGATTGGAAAAAGCAAGGGAAATAGCTCTGTTTTGCCTATAAGACGATGAGGGAAATTGACTGCTACATTTTCATTCTTTATTAAATTTTTATTAACTTTCAAAAACTTCACATACTTCAGATTTTAATTGTCCAGAGTTATTTCCCATCACAATTTTAAAACTACAAGCACCCCTAAAGAACCACCAGAAAACAAAGCAAACTTCTGCTGTTTCAATCAAAAGAGGAACATCTACACACTCTCCTCAGCACAGCCTTCACTTAAATAAAGTTTTATTTAAAATAAAACAACAAACAAAACGCGTCAGCCAAAAAAGTTGGAAGTAAAACACTGAAATGAAGTATTTAACCATCCCTTGATGAGAAGCAGTAACTAAGTATTTTGGCAAAGCACCATTCCAATTTCACTCTAGATATTAGGATTTTTGATGGATTTTGGATTTTGCTGTCCAAGCATAATAATACTTTGTAAAAACCTCATGAAAGCCCTGGCTCCTTGTTTTTGTTAATACTTCAGGATTAGGGTTCAAGGAGCATAGGCACAGAAGCTATCTCCACTCTCAGTGCTAACTTGAAGGTAAAATCTCATAGTGCCTGCTGCATACAATGTGCTGGAAGTCTCAAAGTCCCAAAGTCTCAATACCCGGAGCATACTGAACTGAACTCTCTGGAGAAGAGCATCCTCTTCCCTGTGAAACATCTGATAGACCACGATCTACTCCGTAAGCCTTCTTTACAGCTTGGACAAAACAACCTGACAGTATCTTAAATCTTAATTGTAAACCAGTGAACTTAGAGCTGCTCTTGCCATTCCATTTGAAATCAGCTAAGCTATAAGCACTGGAATATGAAGAATATCCTACTTTAGTTATCAATTTAGTCCTAAATAAACTACAGTAATGCTAATAAAAAGCCTTTAGGAAATCCCATTTAGATAGTTACATCAGGTGGATACCCAACTGCCCTCATAAGGCTCATAAGGCTTTTTGAAAACACCAAAAGTAACAGTGGCATAGAAACTTTGACGTTGGCTTCTTACACACACATATTATGATTGACACTTTTTTCACAGAATGGTTTGGGCTGGAAGGAACCTTAAAGGTCACCTAGTCCTAACACTCCATGCCATGGGCAGGGACACCTTCCACTGGACCAGGCTGCTCAGAGCCCCATCCAACCTGGCCTTGAACACTTTCAGGAATGGGGCATCCACAGCTTCCTGTTCCAGTGCCTCACCACCCTCACCATTCTTCCTTTTGTCCAACCTAGATCCACCCTCTTAAAGTTTAAAACTATTGCCCCTTGTCCCACCACTACAGGCCCTACTAATAAAGATTGAGGGAGACTCTTTATGTTGAAAGTACACAGTAAGGTCTTCCCGGAGCCTTCTCTTTTCGAGGCTGAACAACCCCAACTCTCTCAGCCTGTCTTCTTCATAGGAGAGGTGCTCCAGCCCTGTCATCAGTTTTGTGGCCTCCTCTGGACTCGCTCCATCTTTCATGTACTGGGGATCCCATAACTGCATGGAGTACTCCAGGTGGGGGGTCTCACAAGAGCAAAGGATATTTATCAATTATTAAGCCCACAAATTTATCTGAAAGACACACTTGCAGGGGTAAATGCAAAAGTCTCTGTCTGAAATTCAGTGCCTTATGTCAGTCAAAGTCAATCGAGATGGCCCCAGTGATTGTCTCCAGGCTAAAAATCAATAGTCTAATCTTCAGTTACATAAGTATACATTGTATTTTCAACAATACAAATACCATACAAGCCATAAAACCTTCTGGTACATAACTCCTAAAGAAGAAATGTAAAAGCTGTACTGCTTGACTGACTTCCACCTAGGAAGAACGGTGACTAATTAAGAAAAAGGCTACTACACAAAAATATCTACGGAGGTATTTTGAAATTCATGTAATTCAGAAATAAATTTTTTTCACTGAAGAGTATCTTCATTTTGTCCAAGTTACACTTCCTGTTTACCAACCTTTCTCATTCTAAAAAGAAAAAATATGAAAATTACTAAACTTCAATTTTACTAAGAACAGGATTATTCATATTTAGTAGCATTGTCCAAAGGGAAGCAATTATAGGAAGTTATAAGGGTTGTCATACTTGGCACAGAGTACTGGAAGATTTTGCTTGGCCACAGACACAATTGTTAAGCCACCTTTCCATAGTTAAATTATACTTCTTTTTAAAGTGTTTAAAATTATATTTTGATTGCAGATTAGGAAAGGATTACATTTCTATTTTAAAAACAACTGAAGTTTCATTATACACTATTTGATATAAATTTATGCTCATTAACAATCTTCCATCAAGCTCTATATTTTGGTACTCACTGCAATACTGACTGATGAATATATAGCATATTCCAAACCTAGTTTAATTTTTGCATACAGAACAACTTCTAATTAAAAATACCTCGGTTGTGCAGAGAACACATGATATGTTTGAATGTATATACTTGTATATATATATTCCACATAATAATGAGCAATGTAATATTGTGAACTAAGCACGTTTTTAAAAGAGATGCAAATAACAATTAACCAAATACATGTAGTACTAACCAGTAAAATAGCATGGTGAAAACTATCTTTGTCTCTCATAATTACACTTTTCAAGTAGAATCATGTAGATGTCAAAAGAGAAAAAAGATCACAGGAATAGAATTTGTATGCTCTGCATAATACTCAACAGGTTTTCCTGAACTGTACTTTTAATATCAAAACTTTTTTGTTGTCTAGAAATGTCTTTACATTGTTGTTAAAGCTATTTGCAGGTTTTTTTTGTTTGAAGATGGGTATTTCTTAACCTTATCATCAAGATGCATTATATGAACTGCTCTTCAAACTCATGAAAGAGTGTAATTATTCAGAATACTTTGTAAACATATTTAAGTTACCAAAGCCTTATTACATGCTGCAAACTCAAGTGTAGCAATACTGTTCACAAAACAAATGTCAGTTTTTTCAACTAACAGGCTAATCTTATATGTCCTTATATTATTGTGCTAGCACAGTAAATACAAATTAGGGTGATTTTTTTAGTCAGTTATGGCTACCCCTGCCCATTATCAGAAGAGTCAAAGGTTTACACTATTTTGTTTGAGTCTGCGTGTTTCGGTATTACATACAGTGATACACATGACTAAAATTTAAAAACATACTTTTTTTTCCTGTGACTTTATGTAACTGAGTATGTGCTTAGGATGAATAGCATAAAACATTAAAGCACACCTGGGGAGGGTAAGGTCAGCACAGCTGTATCAAGAAAATTAATCATCTGCTGCTTCTAGACCCCTTTTAGAAACTTCTTCGTCGATCAGCTGCCCATGTAAAACCAGAGAGTCATACTGCTAACACAGTATAATGCTACTCAAACCACCAAGGCTTACCCAACAAATCTCATAAAAGCACAATCTGCTGCACTGGTTGACTCAAAACCAGCTTCTTTGTCTTTGTAGTAAAATGAAGGTTTTCCATTTATCTTCACATTTTGACTGGATACATAGCAAAGAAACTGCAAAAGAAGACTTTCATAAAGAATTTCAAACGCAGCTTTGAAATGCAGCCAGGTGGATCATTCACTAAACAACGCTGAGTTAAGATTTCATTTCACAACACAAAATAGCACAGCATTTGGTCACAATAAAGCTGCTTATTTTTCTTGAAATTAAATAACTTCGATATAGAATTTAAAACATGAAGTATTTATCTATATATTTCTTTCAAGGATAACTTTATAGCTAACATATAGAACATCAGCATCTAAATTACAGAAAGCAGGTGAACTTACTGCATGGATTACGTCAAAAAGAAAATCTAACCAGATGAGTACATACAGTCCACAAAACAGTCCATGGTGTTTTGAGCCCAGTATTGGCCTGTGCAGCTTGACTGCTTAGACAGAACTCTGCATCACTTCTCTGAACAAGTACATGTGTGTCCTTGCATTATAGGTTGCCATGCTGAAATGGGACACTGGCAATCTCACACAACAGCACTGTCACAGCTTCAGCCCAATATTTTCTCCATTTATCACCACCCTGCTCTTCCAGGCCCCTTTTTTTACCAGGTTCCTGGGGGACAGGATGCTGTTTCAATAGTCATTATAGGAGAATAACTGGGATCTCCCACAGCAACAGGGGATGTAAATATCTTGTTGATAACAGTAACCACTAGAAAGGATTTCAATTCCCATTTAACTGTTACATTATGGTTACATGCACCTTCTTCCAGATATCTCACATGTAGTCAATCAAGTCTAGGCAGCTGACATGCACTTCCTTTTCTCCATGATACCGGCAGTTCCAAGACAGTTTAATTTTTGGGATTTCACTCTGACAGCCAGTCATCCAAGGCATATCACCTACCACTCATGAACCTCCAGCAATGCCAAAGCAACCACTTGCCAACCCAGAGCTATCTGAAGGAGCAAATTCCAGAAAACTTCTCCAGTGCTGTGATCTTCATCTTCCTCACGTCAACCAAGAACAGAAGGCCCAGGGCCTTCCCACATGAATTTGCATCCCTGAGTACACTGCTGTGATAGGCAGCAGTGACAGTGTTATTGTACTATGATCAAGTCCTCCACAGGGGCAGCATGCATCATTCCTCTGCTGTCCAACATCAGAAGTCCCATCTACTCCATTTCAGAGAGTGTTGCTCCAACCCTGTGTGAGTTTTACAAAATCTTGTCATGCAAGCACTTGTGTCACATGCAAAGCAGGTTGTCCAACAGACCCAGCTGTGCCTACAGCTGGGACAAACCCAAGTCAGAACAGACAAGTTTTGGTGCCTCAGCCAGAGCATTTGCAAGGCAGAAGTGCTCCTTCACAGAGGCCAAAAGAAGGAGAAACTGGCTCATTCCTACTTCAGTACAAACCAGCATGTCGAGCAGATCCAGCTGAGAGGATGCTGAGAAGGCTGTGACACAGTCCTTATTTAGCACGAACCTGAAAGCACCAGGATGTGTTCACAGCACAGCATAAGCACACACAACCCAAGTTCCTCAAACACGGAATTACAATCTGGCAAAGCAAATCAAGAGAAACTTCCACATAAAGACTGCTCCTTCCAGATCCCACAAACCTCACAACTGGCAAGTCCCTCTCTCAGTTAGTAAGCAGCTCCCAGCACTTGAATGCTGGCCAGAAGATCATTTACCTCTATATTTGGCATATAAGTTTAATAAAATACTGTTATATTTGTAATCAAAGAATATTTTTAAGTTATTTATTAGCACTAGCAAAGCACTCCAGCCACACAAAGATTACAGGTATCTTAAAAAACAGTGCATTAGGAAAATTACAAGTGAAAATTGCACTAAATATTATCAGTAATTTTGCTCTCAAAGAATTGCAACTTCAGAAAAATCACCTTCTAAATGCTAACTTAGGTGGGAAGACAGATTGAGAGAAATACTTTCCATCAATTATTAGATGAAAATAATTCTGAAATTTTTTTAGTATTTGATTTCAAAACATCCACTGTCACACATTATTTTAACCTGAGGATGCTCAGATACTGCACAAGCAAGACAACTACACATTCTTTATAAACATAACCATGTAGCTTTCAGAAATGTAATACATTCCTTTAAAATTGTCACTTTTGTGTTCTAGTTTTTAAATTCTCCCCTGAAACATGCAGATAAAACAGCTCTTTAATGACCTATTCAAATTTATTCATTTTCTTTCTTAATGAATATTTTATTCATTAATAAAGTATCTTACTGATATTTTATTTTTGAAATAGTGACAAGACATTTAAATACACAGATACCCTCCTCAAATTTACAGCAAAGAACCGGTGGCTAAGTTAATTTAAAAATATATATGTGTCTGGAAGAATAAATTCTAATCTCTCTCTTCCAGAAATTATTTATTATAATGTACTGATACCAATCCAAGCCCTTCTATCTGAACTTTAGACAAAATCAGTTACATTTCTTTTTAATAAATGCTTTCCCTTCAAACACGGTATTCAAGGAACTAAACAGGAAATTCCTCAAACGTGCTGCTTTTTCTGTGACATCTGGAAACAAGCGGTGCCCTCTGCTGTGCCGGGCGGGGATGTTCACCCAACTCCCGGCACAGCATCCCTGCCTGGCTGGGCCCAGCAGCCTGGCCGAGCCAGAGACTGCAGATCCCTGCTTCTGAGCAAGGACAACTTTCTGTTCGTATAACCAGTGCCTGACTTGCCCCTGATGGTTGTACCCTGTTACTCTCGCATAAAAAGAAGTCCCAACAGAGCAGTTTCATCTCCCTGTGACACATATAGCTGACTAGCAGCAAAGCTCATGTACTGATAGCCCATTTCTACCTAAAAGGACACTTGACAAACTTCACCACTCATATTTCAAATATTTTTAGACTACTTAGTTCACAGTGAAGAAAAAAAAGTGAATTTATTCTTAATTAGTTACTTCATTCTTACATTTTCTTTGAACTTTGGTAACTGAGCTATGAACACACTTCAAAAACCATTTCTCTACCTTTATCAAAACACCACATCCTTCCTAAAGACAAGGTTTCCTATTTTACTAGGCAAGCAGCTTTAATCCATTAATGAAGGTAACACATAAAGCATTTGGCATCCTTTTAAAAGATTTCATTAAGCAATTCCATAGAGAAAAAAAGAACTTTAAATCTGTCTTTTTTTCTTTGGTCAGTATATAATGCAAAATTCAAGTATAAAAATGCAGAAGGGAAGCACAGCAAGAAGTGAGTTGCCTGCTGTAGGCAAATATCAGGATGTTTGGCTTAGCAAGTTGCTACCTTTTCAACAATTTTAATCAACATTTAAGTGCCTGGCCTGTAAGTTTCACTATTTACAAAACAGTAACAACAGAACTGTAAACTGAAGGTGAAAACTAAAATACAAACCCAAACCCCCAAAAAATTACCAACACAGCAGAGACACCACCAGGCAACTCTGCGGTAAGGTCAGCAGCACACATTGCTGCAAAACCTAGGAAAAATACCATCATGCTTTTTGAACCATCTGAAGACAAACATGTGTCAACATGCCCATTTATCAAGTTTACTTATATTTGCCTAAACTAAGCCACTGCCCACCAAATATCAGCCAGTTCATCTAGCTTCAGAAATGAAGGAACAGCTGACACAGGAAACCCATACAGGAACATTATCAAGCCTCTTCCCAAAAGAAAGAGAAACACCAAGAATCCAAACACCACCTCTGGCTCTTGCAGGATGAAGCACAGCAAAAGACAAGGAGCACCTGTCAGCTGAGATAAGGAACACAAGTTTTCCTCTGACTGTAGCTCAGATAAAGGAGGAGCAAGACCACATTCCTCCTGTTGCAAAGAGCAGATGGTACACTTGCTGGGCACCCCAGGAAGGGACTGCAGCTACAGCCACCACACCCTCTTCTGAGGGAAGTGTGTTGCTCCTCTTAGAAGGACCTTGCCAAAAGGTCTTCTAAATCTTTGAGTTTTTCCATCAGCATCCAGTGCATCCTCCTGTAAGTATTATCCATCTTTACACCAGAGTAGCATCAGGGTTGCTCCCAGCTGTGGAAAGTTTATTTACCAAATAACACACATTCTAGCAATCAAATATCAGCTAAAAGTGGTGATAATGTGATTTCAAGAAAACTACACAAATAAACAGATTACACTGCAAGTCAGATCCCTTTCATTTCCCTCTTATTTCATGCCACCTTCCACTCCTAACTCATTCTCACCAAAACCCACTCCCTCTTCTGTACACTCTTCAAAGAGCAATCAGTGAATAAACATTAATCACACTCAGACTCACAGAGCATTACTGGGGCTAAGAACAGCATGAAAGCAGAGTCACGATAATCTTCATCTCATTGTTATGCTTTGAACATCACTAGGACTATGCAAAGCAAGCTACTTTCCTTCCTCTGGTTTAAGTGAAAAAGTAGCTCAGCAAAATGTAGAGAAATTCAGAGCTGCGGTCCAGATATTCATTTTAAAACCCTAGTTTCATTTCTAGTAATGCATTATTTATATTTGTGTATGAAATCCACTTGAAAATGATGTTGTGAATACAATGTAACATTTGAGTTAGTTAAGAACCTTTAAAGGCTTGATAACAATTCATTTACAGATAGAAAGAGAATATGTAGTTAGAAAATAATATGTTTTCAACTACTCACTTCAACAGAAAAGAAAAAGGGAAAAAAAATTAATCACCCAAATCCCTAAATGGAATTCAATATCTCCTAAAGCTACATCAAGTGTTTCTGTTCCTAAACTCTTCTGTGGACATCCCCTTGGACACCCCTTGAACCAGCACCCTGGGTGAGGCAAACCTTTGATCTTTGCACAGTCAGCCTTACTGGTGTGGATTTTCAATGCAAAATGGAATGTTATAGATTATGCAGTAATTTGGGATATCAGGTCTTGCATTCAGTGACAGGCATTTCCAGTTCTGCACCTCCAGTAACTGAACCAGTCCTGGCATAACAATTCACAGCCTTAATCTCCATATCCTACTGAGCACACTTCAAGTAATCCCAGCCACATGTGTGGTCAAACAGAACTGAAAAAAGTTACAAAAAGATGACTGTCAAGGATAAACACCAGCATGGAATCAGTTCCACCTGAGGAACAATCAGAGGTCAGGGATTTTCAGCCTGGAAGAAATATTCTGGAATATGTCAGTACACACACAGACCTTCCAGGCACTGTCACAACCAGTGGGAAAAATGAGCATGACAAAACTCAATGCACTGCTAAAGAAAGTGATGGTTATTCACAAAAATTCCACATTTATTTTACCACTCACTCTTTCCCAAGTTCCATCCACTCACATTCCCATATCCCTGGATTCTCAAAAAGCATCTGGAGAAAAATCATTTGGGTACAACACCAAGGATGAAGGCTGTCAGCTGTCAAGGCCTCACCAAACCTCTGACATTATTCCTGTTTGGAAATGGTTTTGGACAAATCTTTTACACCCTTCAGAAGTCAACAGTTGTTGACGGGGTGGTCCTTTGCTCCAGAATTCTACTTAACTCCAGCCTCAATATATAGCAGACTGCTGCTCACTGTCTCTCCACAATTGTTTCATGGTGAAGTAAGAGGAAGACAAATGGTACATAAGATATGGGACACAACCCTGTAGCCCTCCTTGTGCAGTTCAGGAGCAGGGTCTGCTCTTGATAAACCATTCCTGCTACAGCTTATCAGAGTGCAGGCATTGCTAAGCACATCATCCCAATTTTAGTGCCAAGGACAGCTTCCCAGAGAACTGCTGTTTTCCACAATATGCAGCATCCTTTCAACCCTAGTCCTGCTGTTTCTTTTGCTGGGTTCATGCACGTAAAATTCTACAGGTGTTTCACTCATAAAAGCCTTCACATTTCCACTAAAAGTCTCCGGAATGTTGGTTTAACAGGTCTTCAGTATGACCCGCTAAAAATCATGAAGAGATTTTCCACATCCTTCCTGCCAGCCTGTAAAAAACCAGAATACAGCTCTGCCCACACAGCTGTACCTTGCATTCTACACAACTTTTGCTTTCTACATTACATTTTTGTAGGAATACATTAAAAAGAAATATGAGCTGTTCATGTTTCTACAGGCTATTTACTATGCAGAGTGAAGAGCTGAAAAGAGAGAATCACAGAATTGTTAGGGTTGGAATAGACCTCTGGAGAACATCCAGTCCAATGCCCCTGCCAAGGCAAGGTCACCTAAAGCAGGTGACACAGGAATGTGTCCAGGTGGTATTCTGAGTTTTGAATGTCTCCAGTGAGGGAGATTCCACGACCCTCCCGGGTGCCTGTTCCCGTGCTCTGCCATTCTCAGTATAACGAAGTTTTTCCTCATCTTGAGGTAAAACTTTTTGTACTTTAGTTTGTGGCCACTACTCCACATCCTGTCGCTGGGCAGCACTGAAAACACGCTGACACCATCCTGTCGGCACCTGCCTTTGAGGTATTTTGACGTATTGATGAGATCCCCTCTGAGTGTTGTCTTCTCCAGACTGAACAGCCCCAGCTCCCGCAGTCTCCCCTCGTAAGACAGAGGCTCCAGACCTCTCATCATCTTTCTAGCCTTCCGCTGGTGCCTCTCCAGCAGCTCCTCGTCTCTCTTGTACTTAGGAGACCAGAACCGGACACAGCACTCCACATGTGTCCTGGCCCTCACCAGGGCCGAGTAGAGGACGCTGCCCCGGCTCGATCCCCGTCGCGCCCTCACCTGCCGGGGGCCAGAGCCCGCAGTGCCGCTGCTCGGGCGCTGCTCCGTTCGCTGCGAGGGAGTGTCGGTAGCCCCCGGCACGGCCCCACTGCCCCTGCAGACCGCAGGCACCGCCACCCGCCATGGCCGGGCCGCACATCCCCATAGTGCCGCCGCCATCACTGAACGGGGGCGTGGCCTCCACCCCGAGCGCATGCGCAGCGCGCCGGGCTGAGGCGGGCGGCGCCATCTTGGGTGAGGGCCGGCGGGTGCCGCGCGGCTCACAGGCGCCAGTGGCCGGACGGAGAGACAGAGCTGAAGCTGCGCCAGGGAACGGGTGGATTGGACGTCTCGGGGAATTTCTTCACGGAACTGGTGCTTACACACTGGAATGGGCTGCCCGGGGAGACGGTGGAGTCACCGTCCCCGGAGGTGTTTAAGGAAGGAGTGGACGTGGCACTTCATAGAATAACCTGAGTTGGACGGGACCCACAAGAATGATAGAGTTCAACGCCTGGTCCTGCACAGGACACCCCAGGAGTGACACCATGTGACTGAAAGCGTTGTCCAAACACTTCTTGAACTCTGTCAGGTCTGATGCTGTGACCACTTCGCCGGAGAGTGTTCCAGTGCCCAACGAACTCTTGAAAGAAAAACCTTGTCACATTCTCCTGACCAGCCCCTGATACAACTTCCTGCCATTCCTTTTGGTGCCCCACTGAGGGCCATGGTCGAGTGGACTTGGTAGTGTTCGGTCATAGGTTGGACTCACTGATCTCAGAGGTATTTTCCAGCCTAATTGATTCTGTGATTACTATGCCAGTCCTGGAAGCAAAGCTTCAAATGGTCACAGCAGCCCCAAGGCCCCCTGCACTCATAGGAGGGAATGTGCAGAGAGAGGAAGATGCAGCAGAAACTCCTGGGAGTGCAGTAATGTGTTACAGTAAAATTATGCTGCCATATAGCCTTAAAGAAAAAAAAAAAAAAAGCCTTCCTCCAGAGCACAGAAAGCTCAGCTCTGGACTAGATGACCTTTCTCTTTGTCAGTTAGATAAATAAATAAAAACCCCATCCAATAAGGACTGTGTTCCAGAAGAACCTGCCTTACACGGTACTGACCAAAAAAAGGAAGAGTGCTGTTCTCTCTATACAATTCAATTCTCTGTTCCTTTGTTAAGGCGGAGCTGTCAGAGGGCTAAGGGAACATGTCAACCTCTTTTCTGAACTTCACGATGTAACCAGGGCAGTTTAATTTTATGTAGTGACAGAGCACTGGAAGAGGTTGGCCAGGGAGGTCGTGGATTTTCACTCTGTGGAGACATTCAAAAGCTACCTGGAAACATTCCTGTGGAACCTGCTCTAGAGGTGATCCTGCCTCAGCAGGGAGTTTGCCTAGATGAACTTCAGAGGTTCCTTACAACTCTAACAATACTGTGATTTTGTAATTTTATGTAAGCCACTAGAAGGCAACCTAGGCTTACTCTTCTCTAGAAATGCCAAGCTCAGCCATGAAGATTCCCCCCAGTACAGTAGTATGGAGCAGTACTGCTTTGAACCAAACTTCAGAGGACTGTTTAAATTAGAAATAAAATTTCCTTACTTATTTACATTATCCTCCATGTTCACCAGACAATACATTCCTCACATACAGGTTTTTATTAAGGTTCTCACATGTAATTAAGCATACATTCTACATCTGACATGCTAGCAAGGTTGTCAGGAGCCAACTTTTTTTTCCTCCAGACACCTGTGGCAGCTGAAGTTTCATGGTTTTCACACAAATGTAGCAAAACTTGTTTCCGGTTCTAAGCACGGTGATAAAACATCCTAACCCTGTGGCAGAAACATACAAAACACGAGAAATTTGAGGAGTATAGCAGACAAAAGATGTAGGAGGACAGATCATTTAAGAGAGCTATGCTGAGTGATGACACTGCACCTCTGAAACCAGACTTCTGGGGTCAGGAACAGGGGTGCTGCTTGAGGTACAGGACTTAAATACATAAAAAAGAATAAGACAGTGTAGCAGATGTTTTCAAGGGTCAGTCTACAAGGGAAACAACATTAGGATTTAGGAGCAATTCTCTTGATGACTGAAAAAGAACGACTTCTGGGCTCAGGCTTATTCTTCCAGTCAATGCTTTGTTAGTGTGAATGCAACACCATCACATGTGAATGAAGATGAATCTATTTGAGACTGGTCAAATGTTCAGAAGAGTGTTACCCTACCACAGTGACATCCTGTACAAAAAACAAGACTGAAAATGTTATGGTGATTGAACCAAACCAGCCCTATCAGGTATCCTGCTTCCATTTGCATTGGTTAGAAGTTTCCTAGGTGGATGATGCACAGACAACTGGGTAAGTTTTAGATGTTCTGTATTACCTATCCACACTTGCTATATGAGGAGCACGCTCATAAGACAGTAGACTCCTACCCATGTGTGATCCTGCTATACCTTGCGTAAAGCCTGCTGAAACAGAAGTCCTTTCTTTAGCTGGGAGTGATCCTTCCTCCTCGTCTGGTCTCCTAGTCCAGTGCCCCTTGCAGGCAACACTCAACTGAAACAATCACAAGGGAGCGAAGTAACAAGCTTCAGTTTGGCAGCAGCAGTGGATTCATAAGGATTAAGTTGAGCAGTAGTTACAGATTGAAAAATTATATATCCACAGTATCTGTACAATATAATTAACTTCTCAAAAGAGTTTTTTTTCATTGCTGTATTTTAAAGGTTGCCTTCAAATTACAGATAAGTCCTTTAAATGCTTGAAAGGCATAGAAATTCCCCTTCCCACCCCAAACAATATATTTTAGTTTCAAAAATCTTTTGAACCCACGAACAAGCTTGGTATCAGTTAATCTGGTAAAATAACTACGTGCTAAACAAAAGCACATCTGGTGGAAAGAGCGCAGAGAATGTTACAAGTGTGCTTGGTTTTTGCTTGCAGCATCTGGCAGTGGGTAGCAGGACAGAGGCAGGAATCTCAGTGGGTTTCTTCCTCTGTCTGTTCTGCAATAGTTTCTGTGGCACTCGCATTGGCAGCAGAGTTGAGAACTTCTCCGAAGTCTCCCCCAGCAGGTTTGCTTCCTCCAACTTTAGACTAGAACACAGAGAGAGCCCCAGCATAACACAGTAGTTAACTTGGAATGCCAGACATGCTTAACTGTACCAAACCTGTACCTCTGCATGTGTTTAATAACTCTCTTCAACAAAGCAGCTTTTCCAGGTCTAAGAGACCTCCACAATATTCTTAAAAGAAATCTTTACATATCTGGCAGGAAACACTCACCAGCAGATTAACACAGCAGTCTCCCTTTGACTTGGAGATAGGTGAAGCAGCCCGTATTCCAGGGCTGATTCCAGAGTCCAAAGGTTGACACACCCTCAGTTACAAATGGATACAGGTATGAAGCCTTTCAAGCCATTTAGTCTTTGGGAGATTCAGAGTTAAAACTCACTTCTCTGTTTCTCAAGAAAGAACTTCAAACAGTTTCGAGTCTCAAAGCAATTCCTGAGATCTTTAGTGGAGCAGAGCAACTATTTTATGTTCTCCAGGTAATGTTTGCCTTTTCATTTCCCTCTACAGCATACACCCTGTGGGACTGCAAGGGTGTTAGTGCCAATTAATTGTAAGAGAAGGCCTAGTTCCCCTTGATATCATTTGGATGCTTCTCACCAAGCCCAGTGTGCCCAGGGGAACAGTCAAATTCTAGTTCCGATTACACAGATTAGTTATTTTTAAAGTGAGTTTTTACTGGAGAAGCTATTAATGGTTGTTTCTGGCACTTGAGGGTTTTGTGAGTAAAGTTTAAATTAAGGTGCAAAGGCCTTTTTTCTTTTATGCCAGAAATGAGAGATGCACCCCAAGCTATTCTCCTGTGTAGGATACTAGTCCCTATAAAGGCATAAAATAAAAGCTCAGACAATTTTGGATACCTAATATTATGTATTAATTATTTTGGACACCTAATACTAGCTGTTTGAGCAGGTTAGCTGGGTATTAGTTCTTCTAAAGGCATCCTCCTGTATAAGGTGCAGGCAGCCCATTATTTGATTTGCAATTCATTAGGCAGAGAAACCATTTCCACAGTACTTGAAAAGATGTTCATCTAAGCACCTCTTCAACAGTTTACCAATAACTAAAAAATAGGGTGACAAGAGTCCATTTCAGTCTTTTCTCCATACCCACAGCTCCACAATCACCAAGGTGTTGTAGTAATACTTACCTTCAAGTTTTCAACTTTTTCCTCAAAGGACTTGAAAGTAGGAGAATTTCTAGGAAAATTTAAAAAAAGGAACCACAGAATTAAAACCACATCTAGTTAACCTATAAATATCACAAAACAAGCTGACAGTTGCTCTTTCCCAATAGCAATATGAGTTTTGTTTGGAGCTCTTTCCCTGTTTTAAAGATAGCCTAGAAATTATTTACACCTGCATCTCCCCAAGTACTAGAAAACTAAAATTCAAACATACTCAAATTGCAGGCTCACTTTCATCTTTGGCAACTCAACATTGCCAGGTCCAGCAATAGGATCCTTCATATCAACATGGATGGGAGAACTAGCAAGTATTTTAGGTTTAGCTTATTATTCCCAGTGATTTCAAACACATTTCTGGCTTAAAGGATTTGTTCAGAAAATCTTAGTGATCCCTTCTGGTTAGCCTAATACGTTATTGCTGAAGAAAGCTCATCGGAGTTTTTTCACTTTTTACAGAAAAGCTAGTTCAGTTTAATTTGCTACATATTAAATTAACAAGATATGGTTCACAGTAGCATTTTCTGCTAACATGTTAAATTTAAGGGAGACTCGCCCTTGCCTTTAAGTGCCAGAGGCAGCTGGAATTACCAATGGTAAGTTCTGCATACAAAGAGCAGGACAGCTTGGGATTTCCTACGCTGAGGGCTGATATATAATTCATTAGGGTCAGAAGAGTGGCTTTAATGATCCAAATAGCTGTCACCGCCATGTGCAAATTTGTGCAACACTTTGTACACTTTTTCTGCCTTCATGTAGGATGGAAAATGCTTGCCTTCAGTGGACCGGGAATAAGGATTCATAGCAGACTCAGAAATGTATTATATAAATATTAAAGACGAGGGTGTTTTTCAAAAGAAGTCTACAGCTTCCCTTCTCCCTTTGCTTGGCATTTGTGTCAGTCATCCATAGCAGCACTCTTTCCCTTGGGAAAGCACACAGTGACACATACATTAAACCAGACTCTCAGAAGATGGACGGACACAGCGCCAAGCAAGGGGAGAGAAAAGGCATGCACTCCAAATCACCAAAAGACCTTTTGTGAAACCACAGTATTTTTTTTACTCACTTTCCTTTTCAAAACATATGCCAATCTACTGCCTTTTAAACTTGGAATCACTTAGTAGCATTACATTCTAACAGACCAGGAAAAGCTGTTATAGTTTTCCAAACAGTAGGGGAAATGCACTTAGTCACATTCCAGATGTTTAATAACCACCTCCATTAAGCAGAAATAAAACTAATTTTATCCTGTATGTTAATACAGGGAATCCACTACAAAGCTAGGTGAGTTTTTTGGTTTTAAAACAGTGTCAGTGGACTTAAGTTCAATTTGACTTGATTCCAACACATGAAAATAAACTCAACAGCTGGATTATGCATACATTACCTCATAATAGGCATACTAATTGAATGTTGTATGGAGCGTATACTAAATGCCAGCATTAAGAAAAAAGAAAGTGAAAAGTTAGTTTAAGTATTACATTGAGAAGAAATTGGCTTAGAGAGCTGACTTCTGTAAGCTATCTTTGGTAAACAGCCAAACAGTCTTACACAGTCTTAGATAGTAACTGCTTGGGTTTGCTTTTTTAAATTGCTTAGCCATGCACACACACACAAGTACATCAGAGCAAAAGCTGCAACATTTTTCCCTTTTAGAAAGATTCAAGTGCCATGCTTGTTAGTACTTGTTCTGCTTAGCTGCAACAGTCTGTCTACTCCTTAAGTTTCTCAAGCAACAGGAGTGATCCTGCATTTACAGTTTTGGCGATAGCAAGTAGAAACCACTCAAAAGTCTTACCAGTCAATGAATCTTCCTACTGAAAGAATTATCCCTACAGCCAGAAGGCTTCCGCTTCAGTTAAGCTTTTCACACTCATCCATACAAATTATCTACTCATCAATATACATTATCCAACAAAAGCAGCCACAACAATCAGTAGTCAATGTCAAGTTTATGGTGAGAGCAGGGATAAAGTTCTAGTCCTGTGTTCTGAAATTCATGGAGGATTTCTATAACCTGCCAGTGTTGCTATACAGTTACTACTTGTCTAGCATGAACACACATCTACTCATAGAAGGTGACTGGATATAGACTAAGGAGCTCACAAATAACCTCAAGGCTACCTGGAGTCTCATTTAGTTCCATATAGAAAACCACTGTCTACTGTCGATACAAACAAACCTTGTATGTTACATGTTTCTTACCAAATATCGCAACAGTAACTTAGAACTATTACAAGTGATGATCACAGTTTTTCATAACTATATATGGAATGTTGGAATTTGTCAGGGCTTTATTATGTTTTTCAAGAGAATACTTTCCAAGCAATTGCTTGGAGGGGGAGGAGAGGAGGAAAGGTAAATAACTCTCTCATAAGATGCACCTTCAAACTTTCAATTAGCATCTCAGCACAATCAATGGAAGACACATTCACAGAAGAAAAAAAGTTCTATGTTTATTGTGGAACAAGTTTTAAGAGATTCTTTCTGAGGGCTCATCAATAAAACACAATGATCGATAGAAAGAAAAACAACACACATAAAAAATTCCCTTAGGTTGGGATCCCTTAAGGCAGATGCACAACTGTAGGTTGATTTGTAGTGACAGTGTACTGGGAATCAGATGCGCAAGACCTGATGCTTTCCTGATACACATCAGTAATGCACAGTCATGTTTCATTTATTTCCCCAATTCCATTTCTCCTGTGTTTCATTCTTATGGATGGGCTGGCTTCCATAAGAAGCCTTTTCCAGAACAGAGAAGCTGATTGTCTTCTGGACTGTAATTTATATTTCTCACTGATAAGGATTACTACAAATTCTTGCCTTGCTACATGGCAGGTTTTATTACAGAACTACACCAACACAAACTTAGTTTCAGTCAATGCTCAGTCAATTCCCCTCATGCTGCAAGATGTTTCTCCCTGCAAGAAGTTTAAGGCTAAAGAGGATGTAATACATATATTTACAAACTGTAGACCTGCTCACACTGAAAAACAACAACCTATAGTATATTGCAGATCTTTTAACAGGTGTCTATGGAAGTTTAGTTTAATCTCAGAGATCATTTAATAGAAGAACTATTCATGCATTCATGAAGAATTTACTTGCTATTGTACAACACACTTCTGTATACACTCAGTATCTATTTTGCAAAATGATACCATAAGATATATAGTTTTATCAGACAATGATCTGGTTTGCAAAAGAACTGAACAAGATATATGCAGTTGATTTTTTTTTTAGCATAAATAACCTGTTCTTCAAGTAGTGCAAAGAGGCACAATTAAGCCTTGAACAGCTTTATGAAGAAGAGAACTTGTATTTCTTTTCCCAAATGACAGAATGCCAGACTAAAGCACTCTCTCAACTAGGCCATCAAGTTGGGCACTTTGAAAAAGAGAAGCCCTCTTTGCAATGCTCACAAGCAAACCCCTAGCTTAAAAAAGACAATAAATAAAAAAAGTAAGTTGTTCTTCAGTCTTCCATGTATTTTGTATTGCATTGAAGTGTTCTTATCCTTTACACAATAATTTTGTTAAAAACTACTTCATTGCCTCACATTTTGAAAAGGCACAAGGAGGTATGCCAGAGTCCCTGCCTAGAAAATAAGGCTTAATATACACAGTAGCTAGTTATTTTTGTTAATAGTTAAATTTCCAGCTGATATGTGATAAGTTACGGTATTTAGGAATCCATGATTATATATCAGACTTCCAAAGCAAGTTATTCAGCAATCTCAGAACAAGGCAAAGAAGGACTTTGCTCCATTACACAGACGCAGTGCAGGAGAAGCCAAGTGCAAAGTCATGACTGCTCAGAACCTGCATCTTGGTACTACTGTTGTTTTGCACAGAATACTGATGTTGCCTACACAAGGAAGGTTAGCTCATCAACACATTCTTATAAAAGAGAATAAAGGTATTAAGAGCAACCTAAGGCACAGAGTTCATTTGCATCATAACAAAGAGCTTCTGTTTTGTATTTGTTTCCCCTGCAAAATGCACTGATATTGCACTACCAGTCCTCCTTCCTCTCCATTTCAGTAGTTTCCGAAGTCACAGCTCCAGCAGCTGCCTCACTCTCTTTTGCAACTACCTACTAAATTGCTTTGCAGTGCTTGAATGAAGACCTGCATATGATGTTTGCTGCATGGAATATGTAGCAATAGACCAACACAGAAGAAATCACACCAATATAGCTAAGAAGTTCCTCAACTAAAACAATACAAGGGAAAGTGAAGCCACCATGAAGCTGCCATCTAAGAATTTAAGAATAAAAATGCACCTGCATATTCAGTATTGGCTCAAGCAAGTATCAGGCCCATCAACTCTCATTTCCAGGAAAGCATTTAGGCATCTAACCCTTTCTGAAACTCAAACTTGCCCTTGAGTAGTCATAACCCCGGGACCTGAATTCATTGGCTGAGTCCCAGATTAATTTGGGTCTCATGAAAAACAAAAAAACTTAAAGGCTTTTATCTCTTGTTTTAAATGCAACTAAGATCTTCAGCAGCACTAATTTGTCACACTTGTTTTGTTTTGTTTTCTAAACCCTGCTATTCCTGTATTTAATAATAATACCTTGCATTTCCATTGCTGTGATTGTCCCTGAGAAGCTCACCAACAGTGAGGACTTCCCTGGTACTGTTACATTCCCTCCCTGTGGCTTAGGTTCCGATAAAGAGTACTCAACACCCACAGTGCCACTAACTGGAGTAATTAGGACACTCTTAAGTATTCCTGAAGCAGAAGACAGCTCTGAGTCTGTGCTTGTCCTTGTCCAGTGCAGTAGTCTAATACAAATTGGGGAACACCATAGCCTTAGTGTAGAAAAGTGACTTCTTGTTAAGTGAGCAGCTGAGCTCTGCATCCAAAAGGAACAGGAAGTCTTCCAGGGTCCTGTTGTCTCACTGATGCTAAAAAGGATCTACTTCACACCAGCTGCTCTTCTTACACCTCAGCACACTGAGCTCACTTCAGAGTCTGAGCTCACTTCAGAGTCAGAGTTCTCATAGCATCCTGTGTCTCTGCCCATCTCCTCCCCTGGGGCAACAGCTCCCAGTTAGTACTCTAGGAGCCAGATCCCAACATCTTTATAGAGATCCTACTGCTGTCTTTAGTTACTTGGTGGGAGAGTACAGAAAAGATTAAGTCAGACTCAGGTGTGCATAGACAAGCTGAGAGACAAAGGACAGAAGCTGTTACACAGGAATTTTAACTACTGAAAACACTGAGTATTTGTTAGATAGGGAGATCAAAGGTGATGTAGATGAAGTAACTAAAATACTGGTGCTGCTAAAGTAATCAACTCAAGGACTCTTTCACTAGACAACCTATGAACAAAGAATGTATAAGCTATTTTACATTTAGACTCTAGTAATTTGATTAGAGTCACAATGTTAAACAGCCATTGTAATAGACACAAAAAGGGGGAAGTCTCTACTCTGCCATGGCACAAACACTGCACAGACAAAGAAGGAGGAATCCTGCATGCCATTGACCTCACATATTCTGTCTCTTAACATAAAACCTTGCAAAATCATTTTAAGTGTGTTTCTTTCTTACAAGGAAGAGAGACCAAGTAATTATTATGTACACTCAAGATTTCACGTTCTGAGATAGTTACCAGGTGAACATGAAGAAACATCTTCCCTGACAGTAAAAGAGCTTCAGTTTTACATTAACACTGGAGAAAAGAAATTACCTTTTACAGATAAAACTTTTAATTAAAGATTTTAATGGGGACAGTCTGACTACATGCTTAGTTTCAGAAGCAATTCTTGCGCCCACCTTACCTAAAGGAATGTGAAAATGCCTGTAGTCTGCACAATACCAGAGCAAGCATTAAAGAGAGAAAGGAAGTTCTGATAAATCTGAAGAAAAATATATAACTACGTAGCTATACTCAAAGTGTTTTCTCACGAGACTTCAAAAAGCAAGAGGTGAATGGCAGCACTTTAAAATGGCTGATTTTATTACACTGCTTCCAATGCAGCCATATTCTGTGAGAATGTGTGAATATTTATTTGCCCAATAATTGAAAAATAACAACAAATTACCCATGGCGATGAATAATTGTATAGGTTCCAGTTGTAAGAATTATATAATCAAGGAATTGTAAGCTAAGTATCCGAGTGTATTGCATTCAGCAGTAGTTTTGTAAGCAACTCAAAATAGTTCTAAAAGTGACTGACAGACTTACCCAATGTGCATGAAGGACTGTGTCATTTGGCACAAAGTCTAAATATTTTGCATGCCAACAATAGCTAAGAATTAAAAAGTGCCAATAAGCTCTTAAAAATGTAATAAAATCAAGCCACTTCTATGAGGCAGAACAGCTTAGAAAGAAATAAAACACACCTGGAAGGAATAGACACACAAGACCAAAAAACCAACCAACCAAACAAAACCCAAAACCAACAACAACAAAAAAGAAAAAAAAAACCACAACAAAAAACCCTACAATAACATAAAAGAGCCAAACAACAAAACACAAACCGCAAACAGTTAAAGATATTAGTTGTTTAAATATAGTATTCCACAAGCTGAGAAAGAGAGCAGAAATGACAGTGCTATGTGCATCCCACAGAGGCAGGCAGAGACACTGCCACCTGCAATCACACCAGAAAAGTAAGAACAGCAGTGGAGGTAGTAGCATACATTTGCTTCTCTTGCCTACGTAAAACACACACCACAGAACTCCTCAGTATCAGTGAGGACATAAAAGCAGATTTTGCAACAAGTTTCTTACCTCCCTTAAAACAGTTGCTGAGGGCTCTTGACAGATTAGCTTTTAGAAGTACTAGGTATGTTAATAGCATAAATTTATTGCAGTGATTACCCGCTTAAATAAAAAACACAATTACTTGGGAAAAGCTAAAGAAACCTACCTGACATCTTCAAATTTCTTGGTTATGACTGAACCAACGGAAGAAAAAGCAGCAGAAGCCTTCTGACCAGCCTGAGACAGGGTTTCTGATGTTCTCTTGTATCTGTGTTCAAAAAACATTTAGTTTTTAGTTTTTTAATAGAACACATAAGTAACCTTTTAGTGTGTGTATATTTGTATCAAATGCAGAGGTACACTTCAGCTAATGGGAAATCTACTTAAGGTATTATTTTGAGCCTTTGCAGTCCCTTCTGGCTACAGCATCTCTGCCACCTCTTGACTTCAGACCAGCTTCATCAACATGCACCTACTACCGCATCTCCAAAACAGATGCTATCTGCTACTGTAGGACTTACAAAAATATAAAAAAACTCACACAGAAATCACCGCAATCAATCAAAAAAAAAAAACCAACTCAGAAAAATAAAAGAGAAAACAACAATATGCACACACACTGAAAAAGGTGTATCTTTTGTGCCAAGTGTCCAAATTTTTGTACCACACAGTTCTGTCAATAAAATTCACCATAAAAAGTTTGAGGACATCTGGTTACATTCTGTGTAGTCATTAACTGCAGAAGGTAGCTCACTCTAGACCTTAAGCTAACACTTGTGTTTGGCAAGAACAGTAACTGTGACTTCGTACTCTTCCTGCAAGAGCTCAGTTTACAACAATTTTTCAGGGTGGAAAAGAAGGGTATTCTGTTGGACTTAGGACACCTTGGTATCCCAGATCTGTCAGACAAAAAAACCTGTGCGTTTCTCCATATTTTGGTCAATCATTCTTCTTTCGCATGAGATATGGCTAGCACTGTTCTTTTAAAAAAAAAAAAAAATCTATGTTGATTTACCCAGAGAAGTTTTAATACAACTTAAATTTGTGTTACTTATAGTCATCTCATTTCACAAGAACAGAACGTTTAGACATGACACAAGATCTAAACAGTTTCCACTTCAACAGCCTAAACAATCATCATGAGATGGTACATACGCTGTGGTGGATGTAACATCTTGCCAGCTTTTGGTAATGTTCTGCTTTAGTTCCTGTAGTGAGTTAATTCCCAGCTTTCTCTTGATTTCTGCTAGATGCTTCTCTTTGGCAGCTAGCACTTGTGACAGTGTCTGGATTTCCTCTTCCACCTGTGGCAGGAGAGTTGTTAACAAGTGGATAGCAGTTAACTAAGAATATACTCAACCATTTAATTATGTATTTTTTTAAAGCATCTAGTAGACATCAGTAGTAAGGATGGCTAATTGGTTTTTAACACTGCCTCACAGTCATTCAAAATACTAAAAGGGAAATCCAACATCGATTACAACAAGAGCTAGTAAGAAAGTAGTCTACCTGCAGCTAGCGCTGTTACTGGAATAGGTACAAGGAAGTTGGTAACTAAAAGACTGCATAGTTAGAAATACTTACCTATGATATGTAAAGGTTGAAGATTAGTCAAACCCGGGACAATCACCAAGCCTGTATTCTACTTCCACGTCAGAAGAGATTACAATGTGTGACCAGTATCAGGAAGCTCAGAGCATGTCTGATCCATACACAAATTTTGTCTCCTTGCTTGAACATAAAGGTTTTTTTGTGGCTTAAGCCAGCACCTGCAGACTTGGGTCCAGCCATTGAAGTGCCTTCCCCAGAACAGGTGTGGAAATGGTGGCAGACTGAGCAGACAAAACCCACACAAACATACAACATACAGCACCTGCTCTGCAACTAGAAAACTGGATTGTTTGTATGCTTCCTTCTTTACTCATATGGTCACTGAAGCCTCTCCTGGAAACATTTCTAGAGATGTCAGCACAGCCCTACAACGCCTTTCTGTGAGCTGTATAGAAGCGACAGAGGCACTAAGGCTATATGTACAACAGCAAGGGCATACCTCCAAACCTACTTCCTCATCTAGGCAAGATCACCTTACTTTAGAGTATCAGGCTGCCCACTCATTTAAGCTTCTTTCAGAAGAACAGCTCCTTACTGTACTCCTTACAGCATCTTTAACACACCTTTGTTTTGGATATCTGTCCCAAGTCCAGCGTGACATATCCTAGCAGGACCAGCTTACCCTCACCATCTCTGGCATGAAATGATACTCAGGACTGCCAAATATAAAACTGTATTAAATGTGCTTATTTCACAGCTAACCTTTGTTTGCCAACCTCAGGCTTAAGTTAGTGTCTTTCATAAGGGTCCTAAAGTCACAAAAGAGCTACTAACGAGAAAAGACTGGCTGCTTAATAAACTATGCTTGACTTCGGCACGTATCAGGCTTGAATATTTGCCTGTCTGTCCTTCAAAGAGTGGTACATTTTCTCACTCTTAAAAATATTCTCTTATGGACAAGTGTAATAATACGGTTAGACATTAGCATTAGTGCCTACACAGATACTACTACAAAGTGTTCTTCATAAAAGAAACAACTTTAGCTACTCCACACCAGTTGAGACAACACTTGAGTTTTGGCTTCCAACCATGTTCTCTTTGACTGCTTATTTACCCCTTTCTGACTTGAGAAAAAAAAAAGTTAGGTATTTATGCATCTTGGTTTAAGATTTTTACATTCAGCACTTCCAGCTTAATTCCCCATCACTAGAACTGGCTGTTCTTTTCTCCTTGACACCCCTCCTTTCTTTCTGTGCAATACACAGGAGTGCCAGCTTTAGACACTCACAGAATAACTATGCAAAGCATTAACTGTATGTTCAAAGACAGCATTATCCCAGATTTTCATTATCAAAGCAAGTTTAAGAGCTATTTGCAAAATAATTACCTTGGCAAGCTCTTTTCTTAGCTCATCCTGTTCTTCTTCTGAAAGTGTTTCTGCCATGCCGACTGTAGCAGCAGCATCCTCTCCGACCTCAGGTATAGAGTCACTCCTCAGCAGCCCTTGAGATGAATAAAGCATTGAAAGTCAGATTATCACGTCTGCAAAACAGTAGCTAACATTAGCATACAGCTCTTTTGTGCCAGTGCACAAAGAAAACTGATGAGAGGACACTAAAATCAGTCATGCTCACCAACTACAGTAGGAAGGAAACCAAAGGCATTTTGTATTTCATCCTATCAAGCTGTATTAAAGCTCAATATAATGGCAACTGCTGCTATAATAAGAGACTGGAAACCTGTTGAAAACAAGACATCCCACTACTCTATGAGAGAATCCAAGGTGCAGAACGCTATGTCCCGATCAGTGTTTCCTACACAACCCTGTCCAGGAGTCGTGCGCACTCTGGTGTCTCATTTATCTGGCACAGAATCTCCAGAAGTGCTGGAGATGCTCTAGTCCAATGCAATCGCTCCCTCCCTTACTACTCTCTGAATCAGATTTAAAAGTGTCCATTCTGAGCACACTGGGTGTAGCCACAAGCAGGGTTAACAACAGTGGAGAAAATGACTGCATGGCAAGTATGAACTCTTCCTCTGTACCCTGCCTGACCTCTCTGTCCCCAGTAACTGGGACCACTGTGGCTAGCAGGTTGTAGATATCATGGAACTAGAAGTAAGCTGCTAGTTTGCACCTGAACATTAAGACAGATGGGAAGCCCAGAGACAGAGCTTGGGAACAAAAGGCTGTCGCTTCAAAGCAGGGGAGCACTGAGAAGGGACTGATAAGGATGTTCATTCACTCACACTGCCGCCTCTTCCCCTTCCAAATCCAGAAACCAAAACTCTGCCAAACTCCTATACAAGCCACAAACACCCCTATGGCCTTCCTCAACTTTTGCTTCACAGTTTCAGGGAAAGGAAAGAGGATGATATTATTTGTATTACTATGATGCACTCACTTTAATGATTTTTTTTTTTCTAAGTCCTTGGTGCTTGCATTAAGATCATTTTAAACACCTTTTAGTGCAACAAAAATTCTAGCAAAAGATTTCCCATTTTGAGTCTTTGTAGCTGACACTTAAAGTTTGCCACAATCAAGGAATTCTGTTCTAACTGCAGAGAGACCAGTTCGCAGGGAGATTGCATGCTGGAATGGCTGTGGATTCCCAGAACTAATTCTCTCTTCAAGAGGTAAAGTAGTTTTACAGATAAAAAAAGAAGCTAAATAAAAATCTTAAAATACAAGAGCAAAGAAATCAGGATTGTTTGTTAATAAGGAGTGAGGGAGAGTGTATGTATACATATATGCATGAGTTTGTATATAAGTATATAAATACATCATTCATCTAAACTGAAAGCACATTAAGTAACATCTATTAATCACTATAGTAATTAACCATCAAACCAATAAAATTCCATCTTCATTTCAGCAGCTTCTGATGGCACTCCATACTACCCCTTTCGTCTGCATATCAAAAACTCATTAATCACCACTATGATTTTGCTGTGAGGTTTCATATCAAACAGCAACATCACAATCAACTGAAAAGTCAGGGGAAAAAAAGATTCTGTGAGTCTGTAATTAGTTGTACGCTTTCTATGAAACGTACTCCTAGCACCTGTCAAGCCAAAAACAAGAAGAAACCTTGTTCTTGATCAAATTACTGAACTCAGGTAAAGCTCAATTCCATCAATTCGTTCCAAAACAGTATGTTTTCTGCCTGTATTTGTGTCCAGAACACTTGCCCTCTAGAAGCATGCTGGTACATGGACAGAAGTTTTGTAAATGCTGTTACCACAGAGTGCACTGAGAAGGAATCCTACAGAAAGAAAATTAAACCTCATTCTGCATTTATTCATGAGATCCGCACCACATTTTCCCAGAGTTTCACATGTGTCTTCTACACAGACATAATGTAGGTCCTATGGGTTTCCCAATACACTATTTTCTGTCAGAAATCTAGGGCAGTAAGAACTTCAAATGCCCAAACCAAAGTACAGCACTACAGCACCTAAAACAAAGGATTATGGCTCATGTCTCACAGTCAGATAATTTTTGTTTTATACATCTACATAATTTCCTTAACAGTTAAGAATGCCACACTCTTTTGCCAAATTGCTATTTAACCTATTAATTACATACACCTACCCTGAAGGAAAACTAACAACTTGAACTGCATTTCTCCCTGACACCTTATAACCTCCCAGTATGTTTACCTATGACTCCCAACCTTGCTCTCATCTGGAGCCCTTCAGGGACCACTTGCTTGCCATCACAAAAGCCACTTCAGAAAGTCTGCAAGTACCAAAACCACACTGACTCCAAGAGCATTAGCACATCCAGATGAAAGTCTGTTCAATCTGATTATGAAGTCATCTGGATTATATTACCAAAATAGATCATCACGTGAATCCACCAGTAGGAAAACATGCTGGATTGCCTCCTGCTGCAACAGCTTCTGTGTGGGGAACGTACCTTCTCTTCAGAAAACTCATTTTTTAAGATTGTTCTGCTTCTTGCCTACCAAATGGAATTTAAGGCACAATGCTAAGAAGCAAGGGAATTATCTTTCCTCCCCTTCATATTCCTAGAACTTTTAGGGAAACAGGAAATGACTGCTACTCAAGGGTCCTCCATACCTCACCCTGCACATCTGACCATGCCTTCGTCTCCTCACCTTTAGAGCCCCTCCCATTTATTACTTTTTCAAGTAATAAAATGGACTATGCGAACACATTCCCATCAATCTTCATTCTGACACTTCTGCTCTCTCTCCCTTTCACCGTCCACCTCTCTGTTCACTTTGCTCCTGTTCCTCAGTTTGATACCTGCAGGACATAAGGTTCATCTATGCTCTGGCAAGGCTGTGCTGGGCCATCTGACCAAGGAGCAGTTGTCTACACAGCTAACAACCTACAGACCTCCACAATGGCGTGGCTATAAACCAAACGTATCCCATAAACCACGGCTGACAGCCAGTAAGATTCTGGCTTTGAAAAAACTTCATAAGGAGAAGTGCACAGCCCACGTTAGATCTTTCTGTGGGGTGTGGGGCAAGAAACCAGGAAATCAGCAAACAGCCAACAGATGGAAATGCTTTGGCTCAAGCTATTATTAAGAGAGCATTTCTCACTTGTGGTCTTTTTTTTGCCAACAGAACTGTTGTTATTATTATTATTACTACTTTATATTGTTATGTAAAGTTATTACAGCTTTCAGCTTGTTACCTTTCATTATGTTACTTTTCTTGCATCATTAGAGTTGGAAAGGACTTAAAATTCAGTCACTTGTTACTCTGTATAACCAAGTTTAGTTGAACATTTCATGTCTCTTAAACAGAAAAGAATCTGTTTGGGGGGGAAAATTGTAAAGACTTAGATAATATTGAGAAAACTTACCTAGCTTTAAGGTCAATTTTTAGGTTTGTATTTCTAAGATTAGCATACTATCCCAGCAGTTTATTAGATCTGCTTAAATGAACCAAATGAAGACATGAGCAAGTTAGTTGATTAGGACTCCATGGATCACATTCAGGCAAATGGCACTTAAGTCCCTATTATTCTGCCAGAGTAGGCAAAGCATTAGAGTAATTCAATTCGCACTCAGTTCTTCTGATTTGGGGTTTGCTTTGGCCAGTTTCAACCCAAGTTCATGCTCTATTTTGACCACAAATTCCTACCTCCCTGGCCTGAATTCAGAGATCAGCAGTAAACAGGAGCAGTTCAAGGAAGTACTTGTCATTTCGCATGAGCGGCCTTGGGGTGGGGGCAGGTTAACATCCATAAAGCTTTCTTTTAGACTGACATGTTCTGTATCCTACACTCAGAATGAGCATTTTGGTTATCACTATACAGTTGGCAAAGCTAAAGGAAACAGGTGCTTGTTATAGTTCAGGAGAACAAGCTGTTGCAAGGTTATAAGACCACTCCAACTTTTAAGGAACATACAGTACTGCAGAGCATATTTATTTTGCAGTATATAAGAAAGATCAAATTTAAGTGCTTCCCATTTATCTCAGTGAAGAAGCCAAAGTGAGACATATTTCTTCAACCTGGAGGGGAAAATTCTTGGACTTCTCCCAAATGCTAATCAGATATTCATTCAAAGCAAATGAAAAAGAAAATGAAGCCCAGCAAAGGCTAGTGGTAATGGTGATGCATCATCATCTGACACTGAGCTGCTTCCTCTCTCCTTTAGAAGAGCTGGGAGATGCAATAATTGCAGAAGTGAAAGCTGACCACTGTTTCTCAGTAGTCCTGGCTAATCAAGTTCACAGAGAGTTGTTATAGTTCATTCAGAGGTTCCCCAAGGGATCCACATTTCTTTAAAATTTTAAGTAACAAGCCCATCAAAATAAAAGTTAACACCTGTGTAACTTTGCTTTGCCACACCTGAAGTAGGTCTACGCTTTCTATATTTAAAATTACTTTGGAAGGTTACATCTGGCAGAAAGGAATGGAAAGGAATGACAGTAAAACCAGATTAGGATGTCTTGGGAGGCACAGCTATAGGTGTTCTGTACAACAGGTTACCAGCTAGAAACTCACAGGGTTAAGCACTAGATGGATGCCACTGAAGCACAGCACAGGGCAGCCCCGGTGTAGTCAGTATCTGCAGGTGGAAGGTCTGCAGCATTTTAAATGCTAGGTAGAATGGCATAAAGGTTTTAGAGGGCATTTTTGTTAACCAGTGAGATTTTCAGTATTAAGGCAAAAGCAGATTTTAGGCTACCCAGAGCTCTGAAGTCCTACTGAGAATGCAATTTCTTACCTTCCCCCTCCACCCCCAAATGCTAATAGTCAAACTAGGCAAATTATTCCAATCTTACTGAAATTGCCTTTTTTTTCCTGATTTTTTTTTTTTGCCTCTTCATTTTCCTTCAAACTGCCTGTCTACTGAAGAAAGAACAAATATTGTAAAGCTGGTAAATGTATAACACATGAGATATTACCTACATGACACACTGAAGCTAATACACTACCAGAATTAACAGCAGGCCAAGTTTTATAGGTTTTTGACTTGAGAAGTTTTACAGATATTAATTGCTAAGCATTTCATGTAAATATTTTGAGAAAGGAAGAGAAGGAAGTTACCAGACTTTGCCAGTGTAGGTGATCCAGGTGGAGAAAGATTTATGCTAGGTGACAAGTAAAGATAATTTCTGTTCACTCCAGCATTGAAATCGAAGGGTGATTTGTAATCCTCATACAGATCCATGCCAGACAGTTCAGAACGTGCAGCCATCCTCTTCTTCCACCGAAGCATTCATCTTCACTTTCTGAGGCAACCCAGACAGCAAGATTCAGAAACCCTCCATTTCTTCACATGACACTCACTCACTGTGCCTTCTCAGAGAATTCAGCTCTGCTACATATGATACAGCCATCTAGCAAGCGATTTCTTAGCCATCTTGTAGCTGTTCCTGTTTACACGGCACAAAGTTAAGTTCCTGTAAATTTATAACTGAGGCTGGACTTAAACAGACCGTTCCTTTAACAAACATTCACAGTGCAACACTCATGGCTTCTGGAAGAGCCTTGGTCCTCTGCAGCACTGCATCAAGTCTTTCCAATCATTTAAATAAAAAAAGGTCAGCTGACTGCAGCTACACCAGGATATTCTTAATCTTCTAGGACACAAAAGGATTACTAGCCGTAATCTATCCTATATACCATCTGTGTTGGACTTTTTCCTCTGATTAATGGAAAATTCTGCGTGCATAGCTATTTCTCCAGCTGCTTCCATCAGTGTAACAACCACTAGTTAGAACCCAGTCTCCGCTGCCCAAGTATCACACTGTAGTGTGAGTTCAGAATAGGAGAGAGCAGCACTCCTCTCTGAAGGCTGGGATATAACCACCACCTAGGTTTACTGATGAATGTTCTAATGTGCATTATGATTTTTTGCTCATGAGGCTAAATATATCTGGGTCTGAGGAGTTGAGGGTTTTGTTTGGATTTTTTTTTTTTAATATTATTGAAATGCACTGCCCTATGTCTTTGGTGCTTCCACCAGCGTTGTTCAGAGCAGCCAGTAAAGCCAGGAACCAGTAATGCATCACCTGAAATGTATTTATGTTTTGACACATATACGATAAAGAAAGATCAACTTACATAAGCCATCTGACTTCATGCCAGGCCATTAAGATTTAATTCTGGGAAGCCAAAATGCTTCTTACCTAAAAGAGGCACTCAGCACAGTTTTGCAGCGCTTCACTACTTTTTTTTTTTTAAGGTCAGCTTCTTTCACTGAAAAGACAAGCTTACTAGCAATGTAGATCACCTTTACAGCTGAGCAACAATTTCCTCTCAAACCCCACACCTTCATCTGAGATCCCCACTGCAGCCTGCACACAGAAGAGCATAATCAAATGGAAGATAATCTTTCCCTGCACAGTAAGAGTGATTTCTCCAACAGAGCTGATCAGACATTATTCCAGAGAAGTGAAGGAGCCTCACAGCATACCAGAGTCCAAACCAAGCCAAGTATTCCCTAGGCATACGAGAAAAAAGCACATCCCTTCTAGAATTTTAGCTTCCCATTTCCACTGCATTCAGTCAGTGGGCACAGGAACAGACCTTCCAGCTAATTAAAGAGCAGTTCCTTTAGGCTACAGACCTACATTTGCTTCTGGTGCAGAGTACCTGCAGGCTTATAACAATGAGAATGCTGGAGCCTGAAACACAGGTCTCTGCTATTTTCCAAACCCAATGAAAAGAAGAAAATAGAAGCCCCTCTGCATTTCTGACACACGGCCGTGACATCTACCAGAAATACCGCAAAGTTTGCCTAACACAGGTCACAGTTTTGGTCACAGATTCTACTTAAAGCATCCAGAGGCAGCAGAGAACTTTAACACAGCTACAGTAATAAATACTCTATTAACCAAGACTGTTAACATGAATAGCTACAGATTCTGCTTCGCAGCTTTCGCTTGTGTACCTCAGCAGTCAGGGACTGCCTCCTGGGCAAAAGGCTCAGGCAGTAGTTGTATTAACTGGGTTAGGCAAAATGACAAGTTATCAGACGTGGCACACAAACAGCTGGGTGTTTTCTACCATCACTCTCTCCTGACACAGAAAGAGAGAGAAGGTGAGGCTACACCTTGGGACTTTTTCCCAACCATAGACAATCATTCAGTGTAACACCAGTCAGTGCTAGCTGGCTGCAACTGCAAGTAGCTATTATAGGAAAAAAGCACCCCTTACAAAGATCCATTGAACCCTGCTAACAATCAATAATACAATTTCCTAGGCATTTTCTAGAGCCAACGTTACATTCTTGTCTTTTACAGGAAATTGCCTACATTCAGTTTTACCCCTTACCATCCCTTCAAAAAAATCGGGTACTCTTCCTATATCTTTTAGTGCAAAAGTTAGTTTCGTGTCCCCTAGAGCCACCACGAATGCCAGTCTCAACCACCAACCTGGCCTGCCACCCCTACAGACAGAAGTCTGTATGGGCCAAACTCTTCAGCATATCTTCAGTGTAGTCAGAGACACATACAGGACATGGCCCACTGCTGGATCATATATTTGGCTTACTGGGAACATCTGCTGAATTACCAGTCTGAGTCTCCACCTGGGAGGCTGAATTCTGCTTTTGCTCTGGCTTATGCACAGCCTGAGCACAAGCCCAGAAGTCATCCAAGACAGTCTCTAGTTTTTAGAAATACTGCAGAAATATTACTGTCCTAAGATCCTTGCCAAGAAAGGGACACCATGCAAGCACTTCTTACTTCAAGTTACTCTTTGCTCAGATTAATCTTGTTTATAGTGGCCATACAGATGGGTTGCTTCAGCACCTCCCGAACACCACCTAAATACGTCAGCCTCCTGCTCTCTTACCTGCAGGAGTTCACAGGAGTGTTGCTCCTCATTTGTTCTCTGGTACAAATACTACCTAGTGATGAAGGAAGCTGTTTTGCTGAACAAGCTTCTTCCTCATCACTTAGGCAAGTTTGATGGTTTCCACACTGAAATACAAGTCAATCCATCTGTAAAGAGAAAGGACTGAAGTCCACCCTTCCAAATCTGCTGTAAGACAACTTCTAGGCTGTCCATCCCTAACTCATCCACTTCAGGGAAGACCAGTGATCCCATGACAGGCATAACAATCGTTTTATCTGCTGCTTCGCCAGTAGTTCCTTAGTACGCCTAGGGATTCAGGGCAGAGCAAGGCAAGACTCCCCCTATACTGCCTAAAGCAAGTCTGAAGAAGACAGCAAGTTCTGCTAGCTGTGGTGCAAGCAGAGGAGGAATGAATCCCTCTCCAACGGATTTTCGAAATTCAAGTCATGGCCCAAGGAAACAAAGCTGGATGGGGATGACAAACAGCAGCTGCACAGAACCAAAAAGCAAGGTTTTGCTCTGCAGCATGAAGCTTTTTGACCAGTTTAGCAGCTCTCGACAGTCACAGCTAGGCACTGACAGGAATCAAGATTTGTCTACAGCATGAAAACAGGCTCATTATGAGGCCTTTCTAAAGGGCCCTCCCATGACCAAAATATCCTATTGGATGGGCTTCCTCCTCCTCACAGTAATTCAGAACACATGCAGCTGGGTGGAGGTGGAACTGAGGCTGTACAGCCATACCCTAATAGATGGATGCTGCCTTCCCAGGGCAAGACACCCATTTCAGAGCTGAAGTTTGTTAGGCTTCTGTTGCACGGCTCAGAGTAGTTACTGTGCATCCTCAGGTATCTCTGCTCTTTGCCTGTATTGCAAACCCAGTTTTACTGTGTACCTCAGTTGTTACTGCAGGTGCCAGCTGCAAGGCAGTACCTACAAAGATCTTGACGCCTAAGGAAGAAGCTGTTCCAGAGACAAGTAGCAGTGGAGTTCTGCTTATTATGCAAGAGATTAAAACCAAAGATTTTGCTGTTCCAGAACAAGTACTCATTTGCCCTAAACACCTCGGAATAACAAAGAGGTTAGTACTTAGAAGTCATCTATGCCATTTTAGAAGCTGGTATCTGAGAGAATGGCACAAAGGTAGATACCTTCTGTCAAGAATGCTTGAACAGATTACTGACAAGTTCAACTGAATGTCACAAAGTGTCTCAGGAAGGCTCAGCAAGCGTCAGCAAAGCATTACCATCACAATTCCTACCATAAATCATGTTGTAATCCCCTCTGTTAAGGTTATAGTGTACTTAAAGCTTTCCCAGGTACCTATTTAGCATTAACAGTACAGATAAAGTACAGATTGTGCACTTCATTAATCATAAGGGAGGAAACTCCCCCTACAGCTAGAAAAGCTGTTAAGTTTGAACAAACACTTTTCCCCAGGTATTTGCCTGCTTAGTCTCACACATGGTTCTCTCTTCAGATCGCACCTGCTACCCAGGTCTGCAGCTCCCATCTTAATCCAAAGCTCTAGCAGCAATTTAAGCAAGGCAACACAGTATTAAAGCACTTCTACCTTGATGTTAGCTAGGAAAGGATAAGATGTTATGGTAGCCTTGCAGAGAAACTGCTTTTCCCACCTAATGGTCTAGCAGAACAATAGTTTGTTTATACATGAAAATGTTACATCCCTCTTTCCCTAGAAAAACCAAACCCTGATCAACTATGAATGAATACCACCTCTGGGCTTTGAAGAAACTGAGCTATATATTCAGTACTGTTTCATACAAAGAGTTAAACTCAGGAAAGGCTACCACTCATGCCTCAGGATTGGAGGAGTACACAGGCTACCCTAAGACATGATCTAAACAACAGATCTAAATAATAAATTTGGACAAAGCTATCCAAATAACCAATTCACAAGATCTGAGTTCTGCCATTACATAGGCACCTTCACCACATTGAACACCTTGAATTTGTGTCCTGATCATACCTGGAGCTGCCAAACGTGCACCACAGCCCATACTTTTGGCAAGGCTGTTGTGACTCCAGTACTTAATCCAGCAAGTAAAAGAGAATGAAGGAAAATTAGGGGAAGACTTTGTTGACAAAGAGGGGGAAGAGGTGCAAGAGGCACTTGCTCTTTGGAGGGCACAGCAGTAAGATTCAGTCTCTTATTTCAAGGTAGCCTGTTAAGATTCAATTGCCTTCTCAGCCTATATTTGGTTTAAATTTTATCTTCTACAGTCCGCTAAGAGGCAAGACTGACTAGAGGCTTTCCACTAAGTGTGTCTGGGATGAAGACTTCCAGCCAGACCTTCCACCAGCCCCATCTTTCTCAGGTAGATCCCAATCAGGCAGCAACAGTCAGGCTCGTCTCCCCACTCCAACAGAGTTTTATAGGGCATAAGCCATTTTAAGAGCCATAAAGCTACTTAAGCATCTTAAGCCAATCTAGGTTCTGTAGCATCAATTTGATCTTCAAAGTCCTACCAGTTTACAGACAAGTAAAGCCTTTCAACACCTGATCTGAGGCCTTAAAACTGCATTAAGAGAAAAAGATGCTGTGAAGCAATAGGACAGAAGCCCAAAGACTAAACAAGCCTGAAATTCATGCATTAATGCTCCTATTTCCATACTGTGCTCTCTCCCCTCCCTTTAACAGCAGACACTTCTTTCGGTCCCCTGAGATTTGTGCATGATATGAATGGAGCTGCACAGCTACAGCGATTCGTGAACAGTACAAGCACAGGCTTCTGCAGCCCCACTAGTAATCATCAGCAGAATGTGGCTCAAGGGTCAAGTATCTGCTATCTTCTAGCAGAGTACAACTCAACACCACAATATTATTCACAGTACTTCAGCCTCCCCCACATGCTTTCTCTGATGCAACTATATCGTCCAGTACAGCTCTTTGTACTGAAATATTTTCTCCAGCACTTTGTTAAACCTAAGGGCTGCCTTCACTTACTCTTATTAAAGCAAACAAAACAAACCAAAAAACCCCCACACCCACCACCTCTTAGAATGATCAGTATTCTCCCAAGATATACCTCTCTGCAACACAAACACTTCAGAATGTTACAGGTAAGGATCATGGGCTGACAGTATTGCTCTTTTCTTAAACCAAAGACTCAGCCCACAGAATTTCAGACAGCTGACGCATGTATTGGCGAAGGCAGGAGTTGTCTCCTCCTCTCAATCCAATTATAAACTCAGACTAATTTCCTGAGCTCTTGTGAGGGAGTAGATCCACGCTTCGGCATATTTTGCCATTAGACAAGCTGATACTACAGTAAAATTCTTAACCCATTCATATCAAACGAAATTCTCTGTATTTGTACACATTCTCTACTACAAGTGTTCCAGCATTTAGAAGATTAGGCAGAAATCCCTGATTTATGACAAAGTTGCATGTATCAAAAAATGCTCAAAGCAGTCACGTTTGTCAGCTCCAGCAGTAACAGGTAAAAAGCTTTCAAACATATGGAAAGGGTCCAGGCCAAAGGAAAACTAACATCTCAGATCCAGTGACCAGAGTTTTGCATTGACTTTAAAAAATTCAGATCCAACTCTGCAAACACAGAGGAACACTTCCAAGTAAGATTAACAGAGTCAAAACACTGTCAGGTAGATTTTAGAGGAATGTATTTAGTTATTTTACTTCAGCCGCTTATCCCAGTTATGCTGCCATTCTCTATAGACTCCGACCTCTGGCAAGAGACTGACCCTGTCAAAAATGGGAAGAAACAGTGCTGAGCTGCAGCTAAATGTTATTTGGGAAAGATTAGGAAGAAAAGACTGTAGTGCAGAAATGGGATTGCTTAAAACAAAGTTTTAGTATGTAACCTCACAATCCAATTAGAAGTTTTACTTGAGTGAGTCCAACTGGAGTGACTCCCAGCCTCCCTCAAAAAACAAGTCTGCTTTACTGCACTCTTAAAGCAAACCTCCCTCTTTTAACACTGCATCCCAGAGCTTCCATTTCTGAAAAGCAGCTCCACCATCCCTACTCTACAGGACCATATCCCACCATGAAATTGATACTGAGGTTTTAAGAACAAAGCAGATTTCATTACACGTTCAACTGTATCACATATTGTGATATCTAAAAAAAGCACCATCTATAGTCTTAGCAGTACCTTAATAATACCAACAAAATCTTCAGTGCCTGTGGTACATAGTAGCTTCCACCATGTAATTACTGTGTTTATGCCTGGATTTGGTGTAGCACAGAAATTGCATCATTTACTATCAAGGGCAGAAGTACAGAACACAGAAGCAACCAAGCAGCACACAATTTGATGCAAGCAACAAGGGCCTAAGGGTAAGTACTTCACAAAAATCCATGCTTGGAGATATTCAAAAGCCATCTGGACATGGTCTGTGGACAAGGATATTAAAGACCAGATAGCAGCATCAAGTGCACCTTCAGCAAGTTTGCAGAGGACACAAAGCTGAGCTGTGCAGGTGACACAACAGAAGAGGATGCCATCCAGAAGGACCTGGACAAACTTCAGAAGTGGACCAATGAGAACCTCATGAAGTTCAACAAGTCCAAGTGCAAAATGCTGCACCTGGGCCAGAACAATCCCAGATATGAGTACAGGCTGCGAGAAGTCCTTAAGAGCAGCCCTGCAGAGGAGGACTTGGGTCGACAAAAAGCTGGACATGAGCCACCAGTGTGCACTTACAGCCCAGAAGGCCAAACACATCCTGGGCTGCACTGGAAGCAGAGCAACCAGCAGGTGATTCTCCACCTCTGCTCTGCCCTTGTGAGACATCACCTAAAGCACTGCATCCAGCTCTGGAGTCCTCAGCAAAGAAGGACATTGACCTGCTAGAGCTGGTCCAGCGAAGGGTGACAAAGATGACCTCTCTGTGAGAGATCCCACGAAGACAGGCTGAGAGAGCTGGAGAGCTGGGGTTGTTCAGCCTGCAGAAGACTCCAAGGAGGCCTCACTGCAGCCTTCCAGTACCCAAAGGGGACTACAAAAAAGAAGAAGAGCAACTTTCTACACAGGTAGATAGTAATAGGACAAGGGGGAACAATTTCAAACTAAAAGCAGATAAATTTATATTAGACATTAGCAATAAATTCTTTTCTCAGACGGTAGTGAGGCACTGGGACATGTTGCCCGGAAGCGGTGGATGCCCCATCCCTGGATGTGTTTAAGGTCAGGTTGGATGAGCCCTGAGCAACCTGATCTAGTTAGTGAGTGGTATTCCTGCCCATGCTTGGGGAGTTGGAACTGGATCACCTCTAAGGTCCCTTCCAACTCAAACCATTTTATGATATGGTCCTGGGCAACCAGCTCCAGGTGGCCCTGCCCTTCTAACAGAGGAAGTAAACCTCCAGAGGTTCTTCCCACCTCAACCATCCTGTGATTAACACAATGGCTGTACTAAGTCACAGGATGCTCCCCCAGATTCTCCAAGGATCCATCAGGGACCTCTCTTCTACAGGAAATCCAAGGGGTCCTGGCACCCTGCCTTAGGGGAGGTCTGTGGCCTGCCCTTCACTTTGTGAAATAGATTTGCAAATACCTACCTGCAGACATAATTAAGTTCCACTTTCTTCCACACTTTCTAAACTGAGATATGGACAGAGATTTCACGGGAGACTTTTCATTTACACACATCTCCCCAGTGTATAGGAGTATTATGCTGACTGACAAGCAAAGCAAAAGCATTTGCGGCAGTGGGACTACTTGGGTTTCTGTTAAGAGGCTGCAGGAAAAAGGTAGCTGACTAGTTGGGACAGAGTCTGGATGGGGAAAAAAGTCCTGTATTTTCATAAAAGGGACAGACTTACACTTTGCTCACTAAATGAATGAGCAAGCAAATTTTTGGGCCTGACATGTGACTCCAGACACAGAAGTTCTTGGCAAGTACAAAAGCCATCTACTTCCCCCTGATACCCCTTCTCCAGAAGGGAAGTGAATGTATGCCTCTGCAGGAGCAAGAGTTCACTCTTGTACAGAAAGAAAAAGTTGAAGTAGACAAATAAGCGACCAGTGTCACTCAGCTAAAGCTGCCTATTAGCAGAAGTCTCTCCTTCCTTTACCCTTTATCAATTGCACATAGCCCAGGGAAACTAGGTTCAAGTCTTTGAATTCCCTTCTCAGATTCCTCAATTTATTTTTCATCCACTCCTGTACAGTTTCCTTTACTCCTCCAGCAATTCTCTCTAGTGCATGCTCTCAGGTTCCTCTAGCCAAGCTCCTCAGTCCAGCAAAAATCTGACAGTAAAGCTTCCAAATACGTCAGTTCATCTAGTGATGTCAGCTTGCCCTTCAGAAGCAGTGGGAGAGTCACTTCTGTGCTCACGGCACAGGAATTTTTAGTACAATCACACAAATCTCACCAAAATAGTCAGAGCACAGTAATCTCCAGGAGGGCTTCCACAAAGGATGCACACATAACACCAACAGGAGTGACATTTTCTAGAAGCATTGCTAATTTTACCACACACAAGTTACTGGCTCTATGGTTAAGGTGCACTCCTGCTGTAGCCTGGCACCTTATTTAGCTATTCATGATAAAGACCATATTTTTACTTAGCAATAATGGCAAACCACTAGGTTGATACCGGTTTTTTCCCTTCTCAGGACCTGACTAAGTAAGGTTAAGATTTTGACTGGTGCTGCCAAACAAGTGTAATTGCATAACAATTAAAGTACAATTCCTCAAACACAAGCGACTGCAAGTAGCAAGCTGTATAGAAATCCTATTACCATTTTTGCTCTTGGCTTATTAGAGCAGATAGTATGAAATACCTGTGAGACTGTAAAACTCTGCCTAGTCAGCAGTAGAAGTGCACTAGTACAATAAATACAAGACATATATGCCCCAGGAATTTCTCAGGTCATAAGAACCTGTTCCTGATCCCTCTTCTTCAACCACCTTTAGACCTTTAGTAATGGGTTTTGCTACAAATGCTTCAGAGAACCAGTCTGTCCATGAGGTACCTAAAAGCCGACAGTAGACACTGAGCCACTTACAGCTTATCCAAGCACATAAGCCCATAATGAAGACAAGCCCTCATTATTCATCTACATTTCTCACACTACAGAGTTTTGGTGAGCCCTCCTAAAGTTAAGAAAGTAAGACCTAACAAAGGAGTGCTAATGGCACACCACCAGATTGCTGGTATAAAGTACTTGTGCAGCAGTTCACTATTAACGGGAATCTCTCACTTGAAAACCCAGAATAAGTTCTGTTTTCTCTGCAGCATCAAACAAGATACATTACCTGCTCCTTTACAGTCCAGCACTTTACCAGTAACCCATTCAACTGTGTAGTGCTTGAAGTGTCCTGTTCCAGACGAAGTGTGGCTGCTACTTGCCCATAGTGCTAAATGCCATATCCAGCTGGGCAGCACCAATTCCTACAGTGCTTCCAAATTGATTTGGAGCAATGGCTATCACTACTTAAAGGACCTTGGACACATCCTGCCAGGGCTGCAAGTTGGACAAATTCAGGATGTGGGCTTGAATACTTCTGCACTGCTCTTAATCTCATTTAAGAGATAAGAGGGAGAATCCTGCAACTGCACATGCAGCAACCAGCAGCAATTCACTAACAAACCAACTGCACTGACTTTTTTTTTTTCCTAATATAATGCAGATAATGCATCTACCTTTCGAGTATTATGGCCACTAAAGTTGCCATTATATTAATAAGTACTGAGATTTTATCCGATTTATATGTCCTTGACTGACTTTTAATGCTGCTTGAGCTGAGTAAATCCTGTTAAGAGACATTTGCCCATACTCCAAGTCACACTAGGACAGTAAATTAAATGAAACTGTTAGCCTAGAGAAATACTGCTGTCACATAAATCAACAGACAGTCATAAAACACTAATCACTCCAAAAGTTGAAGGTGGCAAAGAGAAGGATCAAGAAAGCTTGTCCAGTGATGATTTCACATAAAGCATAAAGCTTTAAAGGACTTCCAGGTCCCAGAAGACTTGAGCATACCACTTCCATCAGATCAGACTTTGGACATGAGGCATCACTTTTTGCTGCTGGATGACATTATAGGCAACCTGTATTTCCTTTGTAACAACCTATGCAGGTTCAGATCATAAAAGTACTAATCTCTCAAGACCTCCAAGCAATATTCATATATTTATGCACAGTCAAGTTGTGTCCCAGTCCATTCCACAAAAAGGGAAGCTTTCCTAAATAACAGCATGCTTGGATAAGCATCCAAGCTCCTCATTTATATTTCGCAGCAAAGTAAGTAGAATGAGTTTAACCATACATTTTACTGAAATATATGATGGTGGACAAAACTGGAAAGACCTTCCTAATGAACACAAAGTTAGGCAGGCATTTTTCCTGATTCCTGCAGTTGACGTGATGGAATCTACAGGGGGAGGAAAGAAGTGCAGGTTTGAAGGACCAAAGCTTGAACGACATTGAGCTTCATCTCTAAAAGTAGGCAGGAAAGGAAAGAAAGGAAGAGGAGGGGGTGACTGGGGTGTTTTTTAGCTTTATGTGGTTTTGGTTGTTTGTAGGTTTTTTATGTTGGGGTTTGTGGTTGTGGTTTTTTTTGGCAAAGAAAGCACACCTCCACTGATTTTAGTGAGCAGCTGTTTCAGAACTGCACTGTTCCACAAGTTGCCTCCTCCTAGTATTTGACCTGGAACAGAACATCAGTGCGAACTCCAAGAAAAAAAGCTTTACATTGCTAAGTGAAGTCTAAGTTTAGCATCACTCCCCATTGCACAAGTACCACATAGCCCATTTCACAACTACAGATGTCAAACCAAAAAATACATATATTCATAGCCATTCTAAGTACTGGTCATGCTCTAGTTTAATGGATCCATTCTGTTTAACAGACTAGCCTGGTAAACTTTTCAAACCTTATGCTTAAAGACTGCTCTAGCTGGTACCCAAAAGGTTATTGTTACATCAGGTTTGACACATCACAGCTCAGCCACCAACACAAAAACACACTCAAAATAACTCAGAGCTTAAACAGCTATGAATAATGCAATCTACAGTTTATTATTCTGGTAAAAATTGGATCAGGATATTGAAGAGGTGGAAGTCCAAGTACTGCCTTACATACTGCTACTCCTCAGTTGACAAACAAGTGTGCCCTGTAGCAGGGAGCTGTGATATAGCATTATTACTAAGAAGCCATCACATACCTCAAAAATGCTGCTGGCACCACTTTGCGTGAAGGGGAAACAAGGCCTTTCCAGTAGTATTACCTTGGAACACGCAGACTCAAGAAGTTTAGTTATTTTACTTAACACTTGCTCTAATTTATCAGTTTTCCCTTCCAAAAAGATTAAGAAGTCTTCTCAGCTCCTCTTGACAACAGAGAGGTCTTCCTTTGACTTTTGTATCCCTCTTCTTGTATTTTCACTTTTGAGAAAGATACTTTCGAATAGGAAAATAATCCTCATTGGGGTTGGGAGAGAAGTACATTTCTGTGATAGACCAAGGTGAAGTTTGCTCTTGAATTGTAAATAAGAAACAGAAGCATATTAAAGACTTCACACATCAGTGTGCTAAAACAGAATTACAGAGGACTGTACATTCTCTCCAGTAAAGCTCTCCTTTTTGCCATTTATCGCAAAAACACTTCCTCACTACCGGAGGAAGTACTCAGCGGGCTGCTCTGCTGATTCCACAGACACTCAAGTTGTTTTCCTTCTTATACAATCTCCAAAAATCTGTCATGCCAAAAACCCTGCACAGTGACAGGCACAGAAGCCAATCGAAACCACTTAGTTTCAAAGCATCAACTCCAACAGGTTTCACTTGCTACTGTTCAGAAATACGCAGAAACTAATTCTCCCTGCTCACAAACCATAGTACTCATGTTCATCTGCAATTCATACACAAAGGTAGCAAAGCAGGATGCCCCAAATACCCTTTAAGGGTGGTGTAAGTTTCCTAGTTAAAAATTTGGTCAGTATCTGTGTTTTACCATAGAATAGTTTGGGTTGGAATGGAGCTTTAAAGGTCATCTCGCTCCAGTTCCCCTGGTAGGAAGATCTTCAACTAAATCAGGTTGCTCAGAGCCTCATCCAACATTTCCATTGGACCTTCCAAATGTCCAGTGGACCACCTAAAACATCCAATGTTTTGAGGAATCAGGCATCCATCACCACTCTGGGCAACCAGTTCCACCACCCTCATCATGAAAAATTTCTGTATATCTAGTCTGAATCTCCCCTCCTTCAGCTTAAAACCATTACCCCTTGTCCTATCACAACAGGCCCTGCTAAAAAGTCTGTCTCCATCTTTCTTATAAGCCCCCTTTAACTACTGAAAACATGGAATAAGACTTACCTGGAGCCTTCTCTTCTCCAGGCTGAACAACCTCATCTCTCTCAGCCTTTCCTCATACAATAGGTGTTCCACCCCTCCAATGATTTTCATGGCCCTCCTTTGAATCTGCTTCAACAGCTCCAAGTTTTTCCTGTTCTAAGGACCACAGAACAGGATACAACACTCCAGGTGGCATCCCATGAGATCCAAGAAGAGGGGCAGAATCATCTCCCTTGACCTGCTGGCCACTGTTGCTTTTGATGAGGCCCAGGATGTGTTTTGGCTTTCTGTGCTACAAGTGCCCACTGTTGACTCATGTCTAGCTTTTCATCCACCAGCACCAGCCTAAGTCCTTCTCTACGGGGATGCTATCAACCCCTTCATTTCCCAGCTGGTACTGATACTGCGGTTGCCTTGACCCCAGAATAATTTACAGGAACAAATTACACATTTAAGAGTGCAAACAACTTGCAGCTCAGAAGTTGGTGTTTTAAGCAATGCACCCAGAGGGCTGCATTAGGCAGAAGGCTCACCTACCATTGCAGCTGTGCTCTCACAGCACCAACCACCTTTCCTGCAGGATTGCTGGACTGTTGAAACCAAGTCCTCAAAACCATGGTTGAACAAGTACTCTCATACACACACCAGCAAAACCAGTGAACTCCTGCCTCTTTACAGAAGTGCTCTGTATTGTCCAACCAACCACATCAGTGGGCAATTAGTGCAGCCCTGCACCCAGTGGCTGTGTCCTGCAATACACTTGTTACGTGCCTGGTGAGCTGCTGGCTTTTTCCTCCTTTGATATTAACCATAATTAAACAAGTTTATACTGAATGGCAGCACTGGTTGCTGGAACTGAGTAATCACAAAAGCACTTGCAGTAGACTGATTTCTTTGTGAAAAAAATTAACTGTTGGAGATGTCACAGTCCAAAACCGAATTCTTCCCCCTACAATAATCAGATTCCTCCAGAAAAATCAAAAACAACTAAGTTGACCAAGTATTTAAAGATTAACATGAAGATCAGGAAAGCAAGACACACATCTAAAAATCAAGACTATATTCAAAAACAGACATTCAGCCACTACATTTTACTTTTCCAAAGTGTACTACAACCTGCTTAATGTCTACACTAGCTCTGCTACACCAAGTGTTAACAAGATCAATATACAAAACTCATGTAGCAGTTCATAAAGTACAGACAAGTGTCTCTGTTGTATCTCAGCATTTACTAGAAGTGCACTAAAAAATTTAAATGTATTTTAGGTAAGGCTAGTATTTAAGACTGATTGCTATAAACAGTTATTTAAATGGTAGCAGCAACTGTTGATTCCTTCATCAGAGTTTTCAGATGAGGAAGTTTAGAGTGGGTGTCTAAAACACATCTTTACTGCAGTTAAGGACTGCTTTACCGGAGAAAAATCACAATAATGTTCCAGAGTCTTCTCTTCCTTCCACATTACTGCACTTAAAACATATGACAGTAGCAGTCATCTAGAAGTGCACTAGAGTTGTTGGCAGTTAAACTACAGAAACAACTTCTATGGCACACAGGATCCCCCCAACACATCCTTAATCTGGGTTTGGGATGCGTCCCCTCAGCCCAAGTGTGGGGCTGAGGTTCCCACACACCCTGGAGCAGGAGCTGGTGTGGAAAGATAGTGTGCTGGGATCTAACCATGGCCTGAGATCTGGAAGTAGGGAGCCAGACCCACAATGTGCTCAGTCTTGCTCAACAAGATCAGGGATGAACACCTGCTTAGCAAGCAGCAGCACAACACCAGTTTTCCATTTCAGACAATGGGGTTGTGACCTTCTTCAGATGTCCAGTCACTTCTCTTTGGGGTCCTCTTCAGGAACTTCTGTTCCCTGTTCCTTTGAGTGTCTCCAGAAGTGGTGACAGTCCACATGGCAACGCTCTGAACACAGTAGGTAGACCCATCCCTTTCTCGAGGGCCCGTACACAACATACTTGGGATACCACAGCTGCACAGCACCTGAAGAGTCTGCCCAGGCAGCAGACACAAACACTTGTCACAACCGAGAGCACAAAAAGGTAAAACAAATACCTGCCACGTGGACACCAGAGCAGTCTTAAGAGAAGAGAAAGACAAGAAAGTCATTTCAGGTCTTTCCTTTTACTCAAAAACCAATTCCCTGTAAAATAAAAAAAATCAGTTTTGGAGCACAACACTGCAAGTGGCTTGTTGAGCAGACGAAACAGAGCATGAATGGTGCTTTTAAAAGCTCATGGCTCCAAGCAAAGCACATTGCAGTAAAACAGCCCGTTTTCCTTCTGCCAAGACAGTGACATCTGGCAACAGGAAAGTCAATATTTAAATCAGGCTCCATTCCCACCCCATGCCTAGGCTGGTACTACTTCTGATGCTCCTCATCCCTGAACACACGTCAGCAGCTTCAGCAAAGCCTCTTCAGGGACTGCCTGGCGCAGACTTGATGGTGCTATGGAAACAGCCTGCAGAGTAGCCTGTGATTTACTCACGTACACAGGGCCTGCCTGTGTGCAGGCACAGAATTAACCTCTGCCAGCAGTAAACAAAGCACACCGAGCAGTCAGCACGCTAAAAACAGTGATTGATTCGGGAGCTTTCTGCTCTGCCTTCAGCCTGCTTCTCAAGACTCCTCAGATGCAGGCAAAGCACTTTCGAGATATGCTGAAGGGATTTCTCTCCTGCAGAACAATACAGAGACTAGAGAGAAAGGCACACTCCTGCCAGTGTGAGCTGTGCCCATTTCATACCCCTGACCCTTCTTTTGAGTGGGAAGTACTGGTTCCAACTTAAAGGACAGCTTCTTCAAAGATGCTTATAGGCAAGTCCTTGTACAGCTCCATTCCTGGGAATTTGCGTGAGGAAAAGCAAGGAACAGATCAGGACTCTGATGTACTCTGCAGAGACTACAGGGTATCAGAAGATGCGAGTTCAGTGAAATGGTCTTCTTCAAAGGCAGCCCCTCCTGGCAGCAGCTGCAAATGTTCACTACTATATGTGTATTCCCAGAGACTGGATTGCTGTAGAACATTGCAATGAACATTTGACAGAGGTGACTCGAGTGGAAGCATAGGGGGAGTTTCAAATTCTGCTATCTTGATCAAATTAATCAAGACTTTCTAATGTCATTATGTGATACACATTTAGGCAGAGAACAGACAAAGATGAGTACGATCATTTCTTGCTCACCTTGAGACCCCCAATAGTAGCTGAAATTAAATACTTTAGGCAAAAAGTAAATAACGCGGGACACCAGCAACATCCCCAATGTTCACAACTGAAACACACAGCTTAGCCAGGCTAAAGAGCAGTTGAGAAACATTATTACAAAGATTTGTTTTCAACCTTTTTGAAGTTTTTCTCATGAGCCAATATCACTGTCAAGCATGGGCTCTAATCCTAGCAAAGCACAGGAGGAGCACCTGTCTAAACACACCAACACCAGTCCAGGTTGCCTCCCTTGGCACATCTTTTCATCTCTATCCGGGGATTAGGGAGTTCTGATGAAATGCCACTTCCCTCTAGCTGCTAGAGAAGGGAGAGCAAAACAGGAAAAATACCTGCTGTTCTGCCTGTTTGCCTCACCCACCACCCCCCACAAGCTGCAGGTGCTCCCAGCCTCTTTGTTACTCCACAGTACAACACTGCCATTGCTAGTGACAGGACATAAATTTTGAACCAAACTTGCAAGGCCCCAGGACTAGAAGCTTGTCAGGCTTGCTTTGTCTCAACCCTTCTTAATTTGCCCGCGGCTTTGTTTTACTTGGTGTGTCTCAGAGTAGAGACATGGGACATGAGAGTATAGGCATGGTACAAGTAAGAGGGCACAGGGTTGATAGTGGAGATCCCACAGCTGTAAGGAAGTCATCAGACACCAATGGAGACGGGCAGTTGGACAAAACTATTCTAGAGATAACAGAGAGCAAAGAAATAATACCTAACATATATAACAGGCACTTTATATAACAGATCTGGATGTAACACAGAGCTAGCAAAGCAATGAAAGAAACAGCAGATGTGTAAAAAGCAAATATAAAAGAAGGACTCCAGTGGATCCTACAGTGAGGAAGAAACCACCATCATCCTATTGCTCCCAGAAAAGGAGCCACAATATGACAACTTGCTCTAATACCTCTGCCACCACCAAAATTATAACACCAGCCTCAGAAGCCAGGGGAAGGATGAATAAAACACCAAGAAAAAGGTGTTGAAACTAAGTTTGTGTGTTACCTTTATTATTACTAAGACTTCATCTGCATAAGTCTTTTTCTAAACTAATTCTTGGATTAGATTGTTAAATCTCAGTTACACTAAACAGGTTTTCTTTCCATATACACACACAAAGTGTGCTTCCTCTTTATCTACAAAGTTTTTAAGCACAGCACACATTTGCTTTTCTGCTTGTAGGATACAAGCCAGAGAGGGGCAGTTCAGAAGCCTGTCACTCCAAATCACATGTAGCACAGCAAGTTCCTATATACACCTCAGTTTGCAGAATAGGGAGCACTTCAGGCTTGCCCAAGGCAGCATTTGCTGGGCCACTCCACTTGTCAGTCAGCATCCAAGGACACTTATTGCTCTACTCTCACACTTTGGAACAGAGAAGTCAGCTTGCGAAACAGGAAAGCTGACTCTGAGTGACAGCATTCACACCACAACAGTAGTGCTGGTTTCTTCAGATAGCATCAACCCACCCCTTTTTGCTCAGGAGCAAGTAACAGCACAATGAGGTTTTTTTACACACGAGCATTTGCTGGCAGCCTGTGCTGTGCTGCTCCCCACTCCCCACCCAGGGACAAGTGGCTGCAGACTCATGCAGCTGACTGCCTCCACCTGTACTTGCACTGAAAGCAGAAAACCCATAAAACCCATACAGCCATCTACACTTCTGCCAGAAATAAGTGTTTTTGTAGCAAGGCAAGGATACTCCAGACCAGTTACCCCAGCTTGTGGTATCATCCTGCCAAATGGCCAAATGCAGCACACAGCTACATATATTCTTTCACTTCTGCTCCCTTAACCAGAGGCAGAGGAAAAGGAGGAAGACAAGTACGAGGAAATGGCAGGAGTGACACTGACCCTTCAGGAGAGATCCAGATTAGAAAGTTCTGGGTAGCTGGTCTGTTATTGCAGCCCTTTTCAAAAGAGAAGGCTTGCGGAGAAAGGCTGTCCTCCAATACAAGGTTTCTGAGTGAAGGTTCCCAATCACTCTGGCTAACACACACCCAAATATGAGCAATTTTGAAGACGCTCGCCACCTTTAACAGGAGAGAAAACTGTCCCTCTGGAGTCTTAAACTGAAGCTGACACAGAGTGACAGTGTTGGCTGAACAAGAGCATTTCAATTTAGTGCTTAATCTCACTTAATGCTTGCTTTCCCTTTCAGTCACCCTTTGTTTGACATTTTTCTGCTTACTCACCGCAGGATATTAAAAGAACAAGGGCAAACACCTCCCTTCCTCCAAATAGCAAATCTCAAATCAGAAGTGTCTATATTACAAAGACTCCAGTAGAGGCAAGAGCGGGGTTATCATCATCCTACCTGGAGGCAAGCATCTCATATAAGTACGAAAACCCCACATCCATCAGGTGTCTGCTGCACAGGGCTCAGCAAACGACATTGTTGGGTTTGGGTTATTTTCTTTTGAAAACTGGTCAACAAAACACTGGCTTTCAAGAAGACTCCCTGCACTGTATCTGCTGCCATGGAAACATCACTTTTTGAAGAGATATAGCACATATCCTCCCTTACCTGCTGCAATGTCCAGCACCCTCAGGAAACGGCAATCTACAAACAGACCACTGATTTTAGATGGCAAATCTAGTCCCTTGTCTTCCTGCAAGACTCCTCTGTACTGGCTAAGGGATTCCCTGCCAAAAAAAAACTTCCAGGACCTCTTCTTTTTAAAGGAGCAAACAGTTGTGAAAAAAGAGGACAATGCCTATGCATCCTTTACAACACTCAGAGCAGCCAAAGCAGCTTTTGGGGTGTCCTCACCCAGCAGGGTCAGTGCATGGCAGAAAGCATCAGAAGCCCCAGAAGCCCCAAAACCCACTTCCTTCATCACCCGGCTCCTCCCAGGACTATACTGATATCTGGCTTACAAAGCAGAGATTGTTAGAGAAAGGCTGCTGTATTTAGTAGTTGTAGAAGACAAGGGGAAAAAATGTACATACAAGACAGATAGGAGCATGAATGAGATAAAAATGAATAGAGATAATATTCCCAAGGCAGAGTAATGCAGTATGTGGTTACTGACAGCCCCTGCAGATGGTAGGGGCTGTGCTGTGCAGCCTCCAGCCAGGCACAGCTCATAGCATCTCAGTAGCACTCTTGCACAGGCCAGGAGAGGTGTTAACATATGGCAGTCAACTTTCAGCCATGAAAGCCAGCTCTTCCCACTTTACCCACAAAGCACCCAGATCAAGCAGACCAAGGCACTTGCGCAGTCTCCACCAGTGCACTCTTAAACCAAAGCCAAGGTGCAGTGCTTTATTTTAGGCCAGCAATGTCAGCCTGAGCCGCCGAGGCCTCACATTGCTTTGGTGAGCATTTGCAGTGGGAGAAAGGGAAACCCATGGGCTGTTTCAAAGTGTGGGAAACTGGAACAAAAAGGAATTGCATCAGTTTCATGTCTTTGGGATTTTAAAAGCCCGGAGCAGTTACAGCTTGGCCTCATTGGAGGATCAAAGGACATAGATCCTTAGCAAAGCTTTCCCTATGCCAAAAGCTCTGAGAGCAGATCTTACTCTGGCTGAGTGAAGGACAATACTGACTGCTTGTGACAGCACTCGTTGTAGGGAACAGGGATAAAGATCCATGCATACCACAAGCAACAGATTCCACAGTTGGAGCAGTGGGCTGGCCCCCTCCTCCATACGCTACTGAAGTGGGTGTGAGCATGAATGAAGAGTTCAAGTTACCCTCCAATGCTCAAGTGTTGGAGAAGGCAGGAACAGCTGACACTGCTCCAGCCACCCACCCAACAGTTGTGCATCAGCTACTCCAGCGTCCCTCCAACAACAGTGCAGTGATCCCCCACATTTCAGTACCTCATTCATGCACTGGCTGAGAGAGGAGGACAACGCCATCAAATAACTCACATAATGCCACCTCAACAAGCCAGAACAAGACTTCCACCACCAATACAGTTTTTCATGCAAAAGAAATGAAAGCTTGCTGCCGTTCAAGGGACCTGTTCATGTAACTCTTCCGATATTTTTGTCATCTTCAAGTCACTGCTAGAGACACTCAGTTCAGTGAAATCATTCACCCTTTGCAGTTCTCACAACAGCTGTCCACTTGTATTTACTTAAAAGTGTTTGATTTCACAATTGCACATTAAGTGGAAAAAAAAAAATCATACCTACAGTACTGCAAGTGCCTAGTGATAAGAAAATAATAAAGCAGTAGGAAAAGGTGCAGCTTTATCCAATGGGGGAAATCTTGTCCTACTGCCAGCAACAAGTTCTTTCTGCACAAAAAAAAGAACATTGAAGGCCATTCTGTCAGCCCCAAAACTGCAAGTCAAGGCTCTAGGAAAAGAAAGGCTTACATAGTCTCTCAAGAAATCACATGTAGCATTTTGGGACTCCTTTTAAGTAAATCCTGAAGATTTTGAAAGATATCAGGTTACATAAGTGAATTGTTGCTGAAGCGTAAGAGGAACCCCTGAACACAACATCAGAGATGGATCATTACTAGATAACTGTGCTGTGGTACATGTGTCTTGTGGGACTGCTCAGTGGCACAGTCTCCTCATTCAGAACACTGCTTCCACTGTAGGGACAGCTTCATCTTTATTTTTCCACTGGTAAACTGTACCAGCACTACCTGTAACAGTGGCAAGCCAGAGAGATACTCTTTTTGCAAGCAAAATCAGGTGTAGTTGTGGTTTGATTTTTTTGGTGGGCCGCAGGGAAGGGAGGCAGAGGGGACAGCAGCTTCTTTGTGAAAGCACAACTGCAGTTATTAATCTACTCAGGAACTAAGTCCATACAGTGAATCAGATTTTTGTTCATGATATGAGGGACTCCTCATCCCAGGATAATATTATATCCATTAGGCTTGAGCCAACACTACTGCTTTGGTGCCTGTAATCACAAAGCCAGAGGCTCTGAGTGCTTAGAGCCCTATTTCCAGAGCTGTTGGAGTGTACCGAGAAAAATATGGAGCCATACAGCCAGTCCAAATATCCCTTTGCTGAAAACAAAGACACTTCAAGTGAAAGGTTGCTCAATGGTTCCGACGCTGCTGGTGATAGGCTAGGAACAAATGTTTAAGGACTGTTGCCAAACCTGACTGCTCAAGAGAAAGACTTAAGCACGTTTTCCACCTGGAGCATCACCTTTGTCTAGTTTGGCTGCAATCTTAACCATAATCCAGACTTTCTTCCTACCTCCTAACTTCCACTATCTGAGAAAGCTGTGACCATAACAACAAAGTGAGCAACCTCTGACTCGCACTTTTAAACAAATTAATTTCTGGTTGGAATAGGCAATCCAGGATATTTAAGCCAGCCCCAAAGACAGGACCTGGCAGCCTGGACTTTAACCACATACATTGGCTTTAGTGAGTAATGATATTGTATCATCAAGCACAGTTTCCAATGCAAGCACTCCATTTTGCAAAGGAAGGTGATCTTCAAAGTCTAACTGGCAGGGTGTTAGGAGCCTCTAATTAATTGGCACAAGTACATTTACTATTCTAGATTTTCCCACTGTACCTGCAGATCTTCACCTCACCATGAAGAGAAAACAGCATAATTACTTCAAAAAGAAGGCACAGGAAGAAGGTGTTGCACCATGTTTGCTCTCTAACAGTCTCTTACATCACACTAGGTACACTATTCTGATAAACATCCTGAGGTGCAGTACCCTCTTTGTACAAAGCAGTGTTCATAACAGAAATTAGTGTAATAGCAAAACAAGCCTCTAGTAAGTGCCAGGACTATCAATAAAGTTTCTCAAAAGATCATGTTATTTTACTCTCCTTTCCCATCAGAAGTTGTTCAAGTGCCTGCAGTTGCAATAAAGACCTTTGCCTTTTTATAGAAGAGTAACAAGAACTTTGAGACAAATACTGAAATCAGTTTTAATGCTCCTGTAGTTGGAATTAAAATTCTGATCAAACTGACAGTTGTGCTGTTTTCTGGCACAATTCTGTTTGTTAGTACCCAAGAAGAGGGTTTGGGGGCTGTTTTCTTTCCTTTAATTTTTAATTTACATATATAGATTGAAGATAGACACATGTCTTCAAAATGGTCGAAGGAACCTCCCTGAGGAGGTTCAGCCCCTTACCAGATTACCTTCTGGTCAGGCAAAGATAACTTGACCTTTTCTCTAAGTACAGAGAAACTCAGAAGTTATTGTTAATTGTACAAGTGTACGCAAACCTCAAAACACTCAACTGGGAGCAAATCAAGGCTGGCACCTGGACCAGCTCACCTGTCAGAGCACAGAGCTTGACCGTGGCAGAGGCAGGGGTACATTTCCAGCAGCTTGTGTGCCTCCAACACCCCAGTCTCCACAGAGAACGCTGCCTGCCATCCCGAGCATGCCAAACAGAAAAACCCTGAATGAAATCAGCCCAAAGGCACAGACACTGAGCTAGGCCAAGCAGCCCTGCCAGCTTACTGCAGGTAACTTAGTGACCCCAGCCTGCTCTACTTTGTCTAGTGGAAAGCAGCAGACATGTAGTTCAGTACCACACCATATAAAAGGCTCCAACTGATCCACGAATGGGTCGGATAAATGTCATACACCTCTGTGGGAAAAGATTTATAGCAAGAGGTCGTGCTTTGCCCGCGTTCAGGTCAGTTTTCATCAACGCACCAACTACTTTCTTGGGCAAATAGTCCTAAGGTTTTTGGGTTTAAATAAACCATGAAGTTTTAGGAAACGTGTTGCAACCACGGCAGCTAGGACAAGACTCTTCCAGGCAAAATGCACACCACTGAAGTACCACAGAGGCGCCAGCCCTGCTGCCGCTCAGGGGCCGAGGGGCAGCTGCCCAAACGGAGCTGCCAGCTGCGGAGCAACCCTGAGGGTGGAGAGGATTAAGAGGGAACAAACCCTGCGAACAGCGCTGGTCAATCAAAAGTTGCACACTCGTAAAATGGAAGCGCTTTACTTTTACTGCAGAGTGAAAGCAGAAAGTTTATTCTGCCCGCGAAGCGCCGAGGGAAGGCCGGGATGCGCCGCCCGTGCAACCACGACTGGGGGAGCCCAGCAGCCGCCCCCTGCTCCGCCGCCCGGCCCCAGTTCCGCATTTCCCGAGCCGACGGCCGGCGCAGCCTTGCCCAGGCCGGGGGCAGCCCCTTCCGCAGCGTCCCGGGCCCCAGCGATGCCCGGCCCGGCAGGGCTGGGCTGGGCAGGGTCGGTCCAGGTCGAGCAGCGAAGGGCTGCGAGAACCACCGCCGCCCCC
>VZRN01002051.1:806802-899423 GCA_013397935.1 Dasyornis broadbenti
CGGCAGCGCCCACCCCCGCCCTACCTACCTTGGTCCCTCGGCGGCTCCATGGCGGCCCGCACCCGTCCCGGTGCCCGTCGCTGCTGCCTCTGCTCGGCTCGGCTCCCGCCCCCGCCGGCGCCTGGCTGGCAGCGGAGGCGCCGCCCGTGCCCGCGGGGCGGGACCGCCGTCCGTCACTCAGCGACACGACCCGCCCAGGTGAGCGAGCTCCGCCTGCCCCGCCCCGCCCAGGTGAGCACGGCACGGCCCGCACAGGTGAGCGGTGTTCCAGGGTGTCCCTCGCTCAGCCCGTCACCGACTGTGTCCTGGCTCCAGGGCAGCGCCTGGCTCAGCGGTGCTGCTGCACCTCAGTGTTGCATACCCCAGGCCGGTGCTGCCACTTGTGCTGGTTGACGCCGCGTGGCAGCGGCTGGGTGCGGAGCGGCACAACCAACCTGCTACCCGCAGCTGGTGCAACCGAAGAGGTCCAATTCACAGAATCACAGAATCAGCTGGGTTGGAAAAGACCTTTAAGGTCATCGAGTCCAACCTATGACCAAACACCACCTAGTCAACTAGACCACAGCACAGAGTGCCAAATCCAGTCTTTCCTTAAACACCTCCAGGGACGGTGACTCCACCACCTCGCTGGGCAGCCCATTCCCGTGTCTTATTACCCTTTCAGTGAAACAGTTCTTCCTAATATGCAACCTAAACTATCCCTAGCACAGCTTAAGACAGTTTTCTCTTGTCCTGTTGCTGGTTGCCTGGGAGAAGAGGCAGATCTCCTCCTGGCTACAACCTCCTTTCAGGTAGTTGTAGAGAGGGATCAGATCACCCCTGAGCCTCCCTTTCTCCAGGCTAAACAACCCCAGCTTCCTCAGCCACTCCTCATAAGACTTGTGCTCCAGACCCTTCACCAGCTTTTGTCCTTCTCTTGACACACTCCAGCAACTTTGTGCTGCTGTGGAATCTCCTTCCTGTTTGTATATCAAAATATATCCACCCACATAAATTGCACTGCAGTATGGAAGTTAAACTGTGGTTTTATTTTCACTTTAGAGATTTTCCTTTCGAGACTCACTAGCATTTATACCAGGCAAGCTGATGGTCATGGCTGCCTTAAAGAGACTTCAGCAGCTAAAGAGAAAACCAACAGCTGTTAGCTGCAATCCTAACTGCAATCTGAGCTTTTTCTATTAAAATATCGTTAAGTGCAGAGAAGTTTTCACTATGTACTTTGATCAGCAGGCTGCTTTACCGAGAATATTAAGCTACCAAATAGATCCTTTGCTTCACCCTTTTCAAATCCCTGGCCTTGACATCTATGGATTTGATTGTTTGAAAAGATCAATGTTTGTGCAGAACGAGCTGCAAGGCCTTCATGGCAGGGCTGTGTGAATAGCTAAATTGTCCCCAGCATTCAGCATGCATGGTCACATGCTAAAGCAGAGCACAATAGAGAGTCATGAGGTGCCAACTCAGGATGTCCTTGCTTTCCATAACAAACAGCAGCAGCAAATCCAGGTGGTTTTCAATTTATAAGGTAGCTGAGGAATGTGAGCTTTTGCTAGGATGAAGGAAAGTGTGTTTATATTCTAGGATATGCATAGTTGAAGCAGGAGGTTGTTAGAGTGATGCCATAAAAATAGGAAGTCAGTTAGAATATATCCCTGCATGTTTATCTTTTTCCCAAATCTGTGACTCTCAACACAAATTCATCCCACATATATCAGATATATTTTGTTTCAAAAAACAAATTCAAATAGATATTTGAAAGAGTACATCTGCTTTTATTTAAAAAAAAAGTAATAGATTTCTTTCCCCCCACAGTACTCTGCTTGAAGTCCCAAGCTTTCCCACTGAGCAGCTGATATGTGATATGTTATCTGTAATCACCGTTGAAGGATATCAGTAGCAATAAAATTTGCCCTCCTTTGCAGATACTTTTCACTAGCAGCAGTCCTGGCAGCTCTGAAATGCCTGTCAAGAACCAACTTGCAGAGCAGTGAAGCTGTCAGCATTTCCTGCCTCTGTTAGGTGAAAGGATATTTCATTATCACATCCTAAAATGCAAGAGCTGGCCATCAGGAAAGCACTACTATCTGGAGAGCTGATTCTGTACCCTCTGCTAGTGACATTACCACCCGTGTCTCAGTGGAATGAAGCACTGCTGATTCACTCACCACCCACCCAGCTGAGGAATGCCCTTTTCAATGCAAGTGTAGCCTGAATGCACAGACTTCCTCCCATTTTGCTGAATTCAGTGTCTAAGCTTAGAAATCCCCCCTTCCCCATCCTTCTAGGTACTCTGCTATTCAATTTCCCTAGCAACCCTCTCAAAGTGGCAATGGGGCTATACGGGATATCAGATCCCAACCAGGTCTCCAGCTGTCCTGCCCAGAAAGATTTTAGATGCAAGAGAGACACTCAAAATCCACCATCTCCAAATAGAATCATGTATTANTCTTTCCTTAAACACCTCCAGGGACGGTGACTCCACCACCTCGCTGGGCAGCCCATTCCCGTGTCTTATTACCCTTTCAGTGAAACAGTTCTTCCTAGTATGCAACCTAAACTATCCCTAGCACAGCTTAAGACAGTTTTCTCTTGTCCTGTTGCTGGTTGCCTGGGAGAAGAGGCAGATCTCCTCCTGGCTACAACCTCCTTTCAGGTAGTTGTAGAGAGGGATCAGATCACCCCTGAGCCTCCCTTTCTCCAGGCTAAACAACCCCAGCTTCCTCAGCCACTCCTCATAAGACTTGTGCTCCAGACCCTTCACCAGCTTTTGTCCTTCTCTTGACACACTCCAGCAACTTTGTGCTGCTGTGGAATCTCCTTCCTGTTTGTATATCAAAATATATCCACCCACATAAATTGCACTGCAGTATGGAAGTTAAACTGTGGTTTTATTTTCACTTTAGAGATTTTCCTTTCGAGACTCACTAGCATTTATACCAGGCAAGCTGATGGTCATGGCTGCCTTAAAGAGACTTCAGCAGCTAAAGAGAAAACCAACAGCTGTTAGCTGCAATCCTAACTGCAATCTGAGCTTTTTCTATTAAAATATCGTTAAGTGCAGAGAAGTTTTCACTATGTACTTTGATCAGCAGGCTGCTTTACCGAGAATATTAAGCTACCAAATAGATCCTTTGCTTCACCCTTTTCAAATCCCTGGCCTTGACATCTATGGATTTGATTGTTTGAAAAGATCAATGTTTGTGCAGAACGAGCTGCAAGGCCTTCATGGCAGGGCTGTGTGAATAGCTAAATTGTCCCCAGCATTCAGCATGCATGGTCACATGCTAAAGCAGAGCACAATAGAGAGTCATGAGGTGCCAACTCAGGATGTCCTTGCTTTCCATAACAAACAGCAGCAGCAAATCCAGGTGGTTTTCAATTTATAAGGTAGCTGAGGAATGTGAGCTTTTGCTAGGATGAAGGAAAGTGTGTTTATATTCTAGGATATGCATAGTTGAAGCAGGAGATTGTTAGAGTGATGCCATAAAAATAGGAAGTCAGTTAGAATATATCCCTGCATGTTTATCTTTTTCCCAAATCTGTGACTCTCAACACAAATTCATCCCACATATATCAGATATATTTTGTTTCAAAAAACAAATTCAAATAGATATTTGAAAGAGTACATCTGCTTTTATTTAAAAAAAAAGTAATAGATTTCTTTCCCCCCACAGTACTCTGCTTGAAGTCCCAAGCTTTCCCACTGAGCAGCTGATATGTGATATGTTATCTGTAATCACCGTTGAAGGATATCAGTAGCAATAAAATTTGCCCTCCTTTGCAGATACTTTTCACTAGCAGCAGTCCTGGCAGCTCTGAAATGCCTGTCAAGAACCAACTTGCAGAGCAGTGAAGCTGTCAGCATTTCCTGCCTCTGTTAGGTGAAAGGATATTTCATTATCACATCCTAAAATGCAAGAGCTGGCCATCAGGAAAGCACTACTATCTGGAGAGCTGATTCTGTACCCTCTGCTAGTGACATTACCACCCGTGTCTCAGTGGAATGAAGCACTGCTGATTCACTCACCACCCACCCAGCTGAGGAATGCCCTTTTCAATGCAAGTGTAGCCTGAATGCACAGACTTCCTCCCATTTTGCTGAATTCAGTGTCTAAGCTTAGAAATCCCCCCTTCCCCATCCTTCTAGGTACTCTGCTATTCAATTTCCCTAGCAACCCTCTCAAAGTGGCAATGGGGCTATACGGGATATCAGATCCCAACCAGGTCTCCAGCTGTCCTGCCCAGAAAGATTTTAGATGCAAGAGAGACACTCAAAATCCACCATCTCCAAATAGAATCATGTATTACCTTTTTACACATTGCCCTGGCTAGCGAGGAGGTGGAATCATTGTAACAAGCATCTGTTACTCAAACCAAAGGCTATTAACAGTTGTATGAATGTTGCCTTATGGGCTCCAATTATGATCACAGAACAGAAACGCATGGACTGAGAAGAAAAGACTGTATCTATCCTGAAGGTCCTGTTGTGTCTATGAAAAAGGACAGAAGTGAAGAACAATGGCACTAGGGGTATACTGAGATCAGTGTCTGTGACTTCTTGTTTCCTTGAATCAGTTATAAAAATAAAAACAAACATGTCCATGTATAGAAGCCTGGTCTAGTGGAATGTGTCCTTGTCCATAGCAGAGGGGTTGGAACTAGATGATCTTTAAGGTGCCTTCCAACCCAAGCCATTCTATGATTCTGTAGAGGGCAAGCCTATTTGAACATTGAACCACCTAAATACAGAACTTGAAAGTCCTTTGTCCTGAGTGGGACTGGGCCTGTCTTGTGCAAGGGGTGTTTATTGCCAGGGAATATAAGTAGAGCAGCAAACACAAAAGCACCTCACATTATTGCTGTGTGTCACATTTCATTTCCCAATTGCGACCACGGAGCCTTCCCAGCGCTCTGCTGTACTGATAGGCTTGGTCTCCCGCTGTGAAGTCAGAGCCCAGTTTTAAAATATATTCCCTCTAGATCAGCTGTTTATTAAAAATTACTGACAAGGCAGTCAGAAGTCTGTAAAGGCCAAGATTTCAAAGAATTAATACTGCCAAAGTGAATGAAGAATACACATTTAAGAAGACTTACTTACATATATTTTATTTCAAAATGCAGCAAAAGAGCACCACTGGCTTGGCTTCTTTCAAAGCCTAGAATGATTTTGTTAGCTAAACCTCCATTCAACTGCCTCTTCTAGACAGGGAATTAAGCTCTTAGCTCCCATAAACCTGACCCAGGCTCAGGGGGAAGCACTCTGCCACAGGTTAGGATTATGTTCAGAACCTCCAATGGAAATGGTTCCATTGCATATGAAAAAAGTTTGCAGGATCAAAAGAGTGTGACATTCAATTTCAGTGCAAGAAAAACCTTGTTGCTTAGCTGTGTTCTTCTAAGGACATTTATAAATATTCAGTGTGATGTAGCTAAGCACAGAAGGGTTTTTTCCTTCCCACACAACAGCCCGGAGGGCAAAGTGGAATTCACACCGTTCTCTGGCTCACCTCATAGCCCCTTCCTCATAACCTCTGGCTTGGGCATTCTCTTGCAAAGTGAAAATTCAAAATCCGTTAGCAAAGGACATATATACATTCTGAGCCACCAACATAACAGGTAAATAAAAACTGTAATGAATCTATATTTACCATATGCCAGGTGAATATCACTGGGATATTAGTGGAAAGAAAACAGACAAGCAAGCACACTCTCTCCCTCTATGTTATTGCCTGATGCATCAAGCATAATCCTGAAAGCACGTGCTGGATCAAAGCCCTGGCAGCCAAAGACAGACATACATTGGATCAGAAATCCTATGCAATATGTTGCACCTGAGGAAGCATTAAGTCCCTAAAAGCAGATCTGCCAATGCCAAATTAACTGTACCATTACAAAGAGACACTGAATATGGAAGAGCCTTTTTGGGCTGGTATCAGCTGACTTACAAGTCAAAGAGTTTATAGTTTTGACTGATGTATTTGTCGCTAAAACCCTTTTGTGGAAAATAAATCCTTCACACCTCTTAGTGTCTACAGGTCAAGATCATACCTATGTACTCACTGGGATAGATAAGTAGATGCCCAGTGGGATTCTAAAATCCCATAGGCTCCCACCTCACCACAAGCAACGTGCAGCATGTTGCTGAAAATACCTGTGGTTGCCTTTCCACCTCTTTAAATGCCTGAGTATCTCCAAGTCCAAGGCCACTTTTGAAACCAATCCTGAATTGGTTAAATGCTTTAGAAGATGAATACCATGCAGTTCTAAGCATTTGGATGGCAATACATTGAGATCGGGGTTGTTGGAGATGCTTCCAAAAGAATTTGGAGGTTTTCAGCTGAGTAGACCATCATAGAGAAGCCTCCATGAGCGTTGCACAGTGGTCAGCTGGCTGTGAGACTGTTATTTGTCCTGGGCCAAATCCCAAAATCCTTATAGGAATTAAACTTTCCCTCAAAGGACCAAGCTTTAAATGCTGATGTAAGCTTGTTTCCTGTAACTAATCTGACTGGGTGCATGCAAAAGACTGTTAGCTGGGAGTTCCCTCCCATCTGTACCAGGTTTCGACACCCACTCTGTACAGCTGCTAGCAAATGTGGGATGAAAGGACTTGAGGTGGGAAGTAAAAGTTTTAAATAAATTTATAAATAATTCAAATCCCATGTTAAATCTGCTACAGAGGCACTAGAGGGAGAGCTAGAGCATCTCATGAGTTTGGAATTTGCCTGTCTCCTGGTTATTTCATTATTTCCCAATGAAGGAAGAGTACCTACGTGCTTATTTTAATTAAGTCCTCAAATGTCACAACACACCTTATTTTGCATGAGATACTAGAAACTGAGCATAGATGTGCACACAGATGCACGAATGCTGTAAATGTATATCTAGGAATACCTTGTATTTTTCTTCCCCCCTATCCCCACCTCTACTACTTTCACTTGTGAGCAGAAGAAATGTTTCTAATTCCTCATTACCTCTTTACCTTGTACCACAACTTCCTTTGAAAACATTTGCTCAATTATAGCTCCAGGAATGATGTGATTAAGTGTTCTCAAGCCTTCAAGCCATTTCCAGTTATGACGTAAATATATTGATTGGGGAGCACAGTCTTCTTTTTCACATGCATCATCATCTGCAGCAAGCACCTTCATTGCTGTAGTAAATATACTGTAGATAAAGCTTTAGCTAAACTAAATCCATGTCAATTAGCTGCTACTAATTAGTCACAATTATTCTGTTTCAGAAAACAGATTAAATGGAACATTTTCACATTCGAAAAATGATACTGGGAATAAAATGAGGTCATGTCTTCAGTTACTCATTACTAAATTATTTTTAAGGCTGCAGTGCTGTACAGTTACTGCATGGTGATTAAGAACCAGAGGATCTAGGTTTAAATTGTAGTTAACTTTCAGAATGCTCTTGTGAGATGACTATGTACTACCAGGTACACTTTACTACTGGTAAACCAAAACACAAACATTATTCATAATTTTTAGAAGCGGACAAAAAAAGAAAAAAAAGCAGAACTGGGATCAGAAGAAATATGTAGGAGTGCAATTACAAGGTTAAAAGGGAGGAAAAAAAGCAATGATCTAATTAACTAAGATTGCTGCAAATTGTTTATGTATTTTACAGGCAGGAGAAGACTAAAGGGAAAGCCTGCTCACTTGCATAACAGCAGCTGTAGGACTCCAGCCTTTTGAGTTCCCTCAGTAGACATTTGACAAACAAGAAGTCAAGACTAATAGTTCCTCGATAATGTAACATCTAACCTCTTGAAGAGAGATAATCTGTGTTTCAGGCTTCTAAGTATATAGCTGTTTTCATTGACAAGGCATTCCACTGAGCTAGATAATGTAAAGTGAAAATAAGAGCAACAAATTAAACTATAAACACTGAGATTAAACTTTCATTCATCTCATTAATATTTTACTAGAACACTGTCTACTCCCTGCTGCCATTTTTATAGTGAGTAGGCAGTTCCATCACAGTCTCACTTAGAAATGTTTCCAGCAAGACATGCACAAATCAGATATAGCTCATGTAAGTTAGTTTTTTCCTCCATTGTTGTGAAGCTAGCTACACTACGTGTCTTAACATAGTTCCTACCTGATCCTACAAAGCTCTTTTTGAAACTCCTTGCAAAAATCCTGCCTTGAAATGTCTCCAAAGAAAACAGACCATATTTCCAATTTCAGCCACAACAACACAGATAAAGCAGGTCTCTTCCCTTCTTTTCCCACAACATATCTATTTGTTTAAAAGCAGCACCTAGTTTATCCAATTTCTCAGTGAGCCTAGACCTCCACCAGGACTTTTCAAAAATGGGGCAGCCACTTCCCTGCCCATCACAGCAAACAGGCACGGATATGGTTCTGTGAAGTCAGACACCTGCTTTTCCCGGCTCAAGTGGGTTTCAGTTTTAGTTCTTTTCTCTTCAAAGAGAAAATTACTGTACTTGTTTCATTTGCAATAGTCTGTATGTTTTGTGTCGGAACTATACATTGCAGCATGTACTAAATGCAAGCATGAGGACATTCTTGCTTGCCCATGCATTCACTGAGGCCGGTGCATATAATCTACAATAAAGGCACACTGCTGGCTGATGGCAAGCAGTGCACATGCAGTTACCTGACCATTAACCTAAAGGAGAGCTTATGCCTCTTAGAACAGTATCCTGCCCTTCTACAGCACTTGTTGGGCTACATATAGATGTTTACACTTGCATTCTAAATTTGCATCTCTCAGCTCGTTGACCTCAGGTTGTCCGCAGTTCATGCTTTGAGAGTTTCAGTCTCAGTCCTCACTGCAGAAGCAGCAGCAGCAGCAGCACTCTAGATCAATATATGAATGTGAATTGAGTCAATAGCTGTGAAAGTTCTGTGCCTGAAAAATTACCCATACTCTCCCAAAATTGTGTTTTCTCATTACGCATTCTTCATTGCCATTACTTCACTCAACAAATAGTCCGAGTTTCTGATATGAATCTGACTAATAGCTAGACTTGGTTCCTGTACAGATTCTGCTTCCTCCGTGGTAGCAGACGGTGTTGACTGTTCCTAGTGTGCACTTGGCAAGATGGCTTTTCTTTGTGACTTTGGGGGAAAGTCATTCCACGCACACTGATATACCACACTGCAGGGCAGGACCCCACAATGCAACCCACAGTCACAGCCTTGTGCTTTTAAATCTCTTCCTGGTGGGTCCATTTGGCTCCTGGCTCAAAGCAGGGACATGTTATACTTAATGACACTCACTTTGCACAGCAGTTAAGGGGCTACTACAAGGTCAAACTCCTAATCCATTCTGTAAAGCCCCAGGAGAACGCAAAACACAACAGGAGATTTCAGAAAACAGTTTATTGCTTGTTCTTCCTTCTTCTGCTGACAGGATTTGCATGTACTTCCGCTCAAAACCAGAAATCAATGCATGACAGCCCCCCTCACTCACAGAGATCTTTAGGTGCTGTAGTTCAAAGGCATATAAGAGTGTGGAAGTTCAAAAGCTATAAGGCAGCATAGCCTGCAATTCACAGGTTCATGATAATTAATTATTTAATCAAGGTCTTCAGAGGAGCTTTATGAGCAATGTGTTGATTTGCTGAAGAAAAGAAGCATGTGAATGGTTTTGTTGCTCAGCCTGGAGCCAGACTCCTCTTTTCTGGGTGAAGAACTAGTGTTTGTGGCTGTTGTCTCTGAACACTGAACTCTATTTTTATTCCTCTTGTGTTGATGGTACATAATGGTATCTTCCGTGTGCATTCAACTCAATATATTATCTACTGCTGTCAACATAAAACAGCCTAGGACAAGGCCCGTAGTTTCTTTTGCAGCTCTTATATGGTTTATCCTTAGGGTTAATAAAGTAAATCACTATGTGTCTTTGTGTCTCCAGCCAATTTCAGTGTTGAGAGAAAATATCACAGATAACACAGCTAATTTTTTTCTGTCAAGACACAGAGTCAACTCACTGGTGAGTAGTTTTCTCTGTTATCAAAACAGAAAAAGAGAGGGGAGGATAGCATGAATCTCAAAGAAATTAAAGACATGCTGCATATTCTTTTATCTTATTGAGCAGAGTAGTAATAAAGAGGTTTGTCTTACTGTGAAAAACAATTTAAATTTGAAGATATATCCTGCTTCTGTGAGGAAGCTTGATTTTGTGCAGCATATTTCTTTCAAACTGGAGTCTCCAAGTGCCTTGCAGTATTAAATATGTCAGCTGAAGAACTAAATAATGAATAAGGGCAGGGGAAGAGAGCTTTTAGAAAAGCTTCCTCTGTCTCTAAGTGGTAATTTCTTTCATTTTTAAAGAGGATGTAAACTGCTTCCACTCAGCCCCACCCTCCCAGCCCACCTCAAAGAAAACAAAGCAACAATCCTCTCAAACTGGCTGATGGTAAGTACTCCACCTATTTACACACTCCCTCTCTCTGCACACAAAGGCATGCAATAAGAGGAGGTGTGGATGTTCAGGAAATCAGTTTACACACGGATGATTTCCTTAGCTTTTACTTGCCTTAACTACATGACTCTTCCGGGGACCCCTTTCTGTAGCAGGTGCCACCTGACTGTTATTGTGCTATCTCACTGTCCTCGAACAACATTTGGAAGGTGCATGTAATTGCATGTAATTATTTATCAAGCCAGGGAAAATGCCAACACCCTCCATGTGATGTTTATAAGCTTCCCCAGAGAACCTCCAGGCGCTGTGCAATGCATTGTTACAGGGGCTGCAGTTCAGCAGTCTGGTGTGCTGACAGTGAATTTCCTTCTTGTTTCTTCATGCATTGCAGCCTCCCAGCCTGCAAACCCTATGGATCCCTCACCTCCACCAGAACAGGAGGAAAGGAGACAACGATAGACCAGAGAACAAAAACAACCCTTGAGACAGCAGCTGGAGGGAGACACTCCAAGGTGGCACTGGCAGGGAGAAAAAAGGACAAAGCTCCAATAGTCTTCCTTTCTCATAAAGCTTCTTACATGGCTTGTCTTCAGTCACTTTATCTTTTTTTCTTTACAATCAACAGGACTATAAATACTAAGAGGAATTGGCAAGAGTTTACCCTTTCACAGCTTTAATGAATGTGTGTGTGCTGGACATGTAAGTAATGGTAAGTGGCCAGACTCCAGCCTCCTTATTGCCACTGTTAAAGACAAGATAAAGTCTCCAAAACCATGCAAATGGTTTTTAAAATGTCATTTGATATAATTCTAATTATTTTAACTTTCTTTTCAAATCAAGAAGCTTGAGGGAGCTTCATACCTTCAGACTCACCTTTTTGCCTTCTGGGCTGTTCTAATGACACAGTGCTGTCCTCATCTAGATCATGTGCAAACTGGAGTCAAAACAACTTAGTTAATGCTACTCCATGAAGAAAAGAAGAAAAATGGAGGTGAATGCCATACATAATCAAGAACTGGGAGACAGTGAGACTTGGGGAAAAAACACCCAATATTATGCTTACACATCAAGCTGCAAGACCTACTCACCACAAATCTGATGTCTTGTGCTCAGAACTCATTTTCCAAGCCCATTAGTTACTATTTTTACATCACTCCTACAAGCTTATTGCTATTATCTCTACTGCCAAAACAATGCCAAATTCAAACGGAAATCCATTTTGCAGGCCCCGTGAATCATGTTGCATCTTTGGTTGTGATGTTGTAATAAAGAGACATATTTGTTTACTGTTATTAATTTTTTTGTTAAGCACAAGTCTTATGAGGAGTAGCTAAGGAAACTGAGGTTGTCTAGCCTGGAGAAAAAGAGGCTCAGAAAGGACCTTATCACTCTCTACTCTATCTGCCTGAAAGGAGGTGGCAGTAAGTGTCTTGTCCCAAGTAACAAGTGACAGGATGAGAGGAAGTAACCTCAAGATGCACCAGAAGAAGTTTGGATTGGTATTTAGGAAAAATTTCTTTACTATAAGTGTTATGAAGCATTGGAACAGGCTGCCCAGGAAAGGGACTGATTCATTATCCCTGGAGATATTTAAAAGGTGTGTAGTTGTGCCACTTGAGGACAGGGTTTAGTGGTGATCTCAGTGGTGTTAGGTTAATGATTGGACTTGTTGTTCTTAAGGGTCTTTTCCAACAAAAAGGATTCTGTGATCCAGTTCTATGGTTCTGTGGAACTCTGTTGCTGTCCATTACCCTATTGTGTCAAGGCAGGCAGAAGAACCTGCTAGGCCAATCACTGCAGCTACTCCAGATCAGCTCTGCAGACCTAACTGGGATTTTTCAGTAGTGTAGCTGTAGAGCGAGGAATTGAATTGCAGGTTGTAATCTACCCATGGAGCAGCAGAAATATAGGCTGCAGATGAGTCCTGGTCTTGCACAGCTACACATAATCAGTCCCTGCACTAGTCAGGGTGTACCTCCACAAGACAAGGGTTTTGTGGTGAGTCCAGTATGCAAAGAGGTGTCTTTGCTTGTTGTGAGGTGCACACTGCAATGAGAGACATCTGAATAATCTCCACAGAGTATATCACAACTGAGCTTGGAGCTGAGTTTATAACACAGATCAATCTGACAGCACTTATTCACATGAAAAATGGAGTGAAAATAGTGGTTCCTAAATATTTGTTTAGATTTTGAGATATCCACGTGGAAGGTAACACCTCTCTCATACAGCTTGAGAATTCATGTGTCCTGTGCCCAGGAATGCTCACAAACCAGGAGCAATGGAATTGAGCTTCAGGGACCCATTCCCTTTTTTTGCAACTGGCATGGTACCCTTACAGCAAAGGCAACAGGGGAAACAGAGACCTTTTGCTTATATGACATTGCTTTGCTAGAATGTCATGAGGATATTTACATGTAATATTGTGTGACAGCTGAATAATGCTTTCAATGAAAATGTAACCCAGTCAGTGTCTTCAGCCTGCGGCCTCTGTTTTTCGTAACATGCTTTATCAATGTCAGGAAGCTGTCAAAAGCTATAAATGGTGCTGAAGGAAAGTGTTAATGTTGATTCCTCAAGCCTCTGATCTACATAATGGGAAAATACTAACACGGAGATATTAACACAAGATATTTCTTATTCTAAAGGTGCAAGAGTTTTAACTCAACTGAAGTGCTTAGAAAATACAGACAGATTTTTCAACCAACATGAATCAGTATAGTTGATATTGACTTCAGCTTAGACAAGCTGACTTCTACTGAGGATGCAATAGAAATATTAACAAATCTGCTATTACTCTTTGGAAATAATGACGTGGGCAGAAACAGCTTCAGCATGTGGCCACAGGAGGCCAATTCAGTTTCACTTGGGTTTTGAATTGAAGGCAGTATTAGAGAATGTGGTTAAATCATTCTCAGGAAAGCCCAAATATGAATCAGGATGCTGTGAGGAGCACAATGCTGCTCCCTGACAGCACAGTCAGCAGAGCTGAGCCCTCACCAACAAGGGGTCAGAATGCTGAGAAGCCAGGGCAGGAGCAGCTCCAGGGCAGCAATTGGCACCAGACACAAATGGGTGATAATCAGGCAAGTCTGTAGCAACAGGCCATGTACAAGGGCAAGTCAGGAAGGTGAGCTGGAGGAGCTGGATCAGGGTCAGAACCACAGCAGCAGTATCCAGGGCACAGGCATCACTGCAGCACAGCAGCAATGCAGCACAAGTGGGGCTAGGGCTAAAGCATCAGCTAAAAACAGCTGCCAGGAGGAAGGAGGACAGGCCTTTGTTTCTGTGTTTGTTCACATCAGTCCTTATCAGCGGAGGCTGGTTGACTTTGAACACAGCCAGCTATGCTCCAGAAGGGGATTTGCCCAGAGTCCTGGCAAGGATGTTCCATTTTTCCATCCCTGTTTAGAAATATAATTTTCTCCACCTTCTCCTGCTCTCTTTGGACAGATAGCAGTCAGAAGAGAACTACATCTCATTAGTATGAATTAAAATTTTTACTAATCTTTGGCAGGCTAATTGTTGAGTGACTTCACAATAAAAAGAAGAAAGCAAGTGCATTTTAATGTTACGAATACATCTAGGGGATTAGAAGGCAGGTTTTAATAGAAGAAGAGCTTTTTAACATACTGCTCACTCTTTGCAGGGAGTATAAAAACCCAGGGAGGGTTATCCCTGCAAATAAAGTAATCCATTTAGAGGAACTTGTCCATCCTTGGTGAAAAATCACTCGAAATACATGTTGTTGCTACTATTGCTCCCACTACTAAGCACATCTATCACTTCGAGGGGGGTCATACTGTTAACATAGCTTTAATGTCAAGTAAGGACAGGTATCTCAGGTAGGCTTGAAGTGCATGGGCAGCCCGGCAGCTTCCCTTGCTGGTAACAGGTCTGCACAAAAGTGCTGGGTCTGGATCCAGCAGCGCTGGATGAAAGTGCATATGGAGCAAGCTCTCCTTCCTCATTCTTCTACACAAATGCTGATGCCTCTGAAAAGAGAAAAAGTCTGATTAATTTGGTTGCTTTCATTTTATTGTTTTCATGCTATGTACAGGCATAAATATGTGTGGTGATACGAAGCAGTAATGGAGAAGGCAACGGGCACACTGAGAGCAAGAGAGGGGACATGTGGCCCAATTACAGTATTAAATATACAAACTTTTCAGAGCTTGTCATATTACTTAAATATTTGGAAGCGTGCAGTCACATGTTGGAGATGGAGCATAAGTTAGTTTTAAAGAAAGGAAAAATTATAGTGTGTAGAATCAGACAGGGAAATCCTGACCCAGAGGTTGATTCTGATGTTTCATGGGATTTCTCACTCTTGGAGTAACTTCCCAGAGTCTGTCTTGCGAAGAGGGAGCACCCTGCCTGCCTGTGGAGGCCAGCAACTCCCTCCTGAACCAGCAGGAATATGATATCATTTATCTGCTTCTGAGGATGGAAGGAGACATTTACAGGGACCAGATCCCATCAGAGACCAGCAGTGTTTGAAGCAACCACTGTCAGAGAATTTGAACTTGAAATGAGTGAATGTCCAGGGCTCTTCTTTTCTAGATGTAGAAGTGGACATATGGTTTGTGATGGGAAGGGAAATCAAGAAAACTAGGGACATTTTTCCCCATCTTCATTCAACACATTGCTAAGATCTAACAATAGACACTCACAAACAGCTCTTTCTCAGCAGCTGCTGGTACAACCTGGAGCCTGGTCAATGTTCAGGACCTCCAGGGATCCTGCATCACTATCTGGTACATGCTGGCTTTTTCCATGGGGCAGGAGGGAACTGCAGTTTCAGCTGTAAAGTAATACAGCTTGGGAGTATTTCAAGAATACATATTTGAAAATTTATGTGAAATGATGAATGTAAGAGTGTTCAATCATTCAGCTTTGGACATTCACATTCACAGTAATACATGCCTGTATTACTGTGAGAAAAAGGCTAAAAACCTGACTATGTATATTTATTGATCTAGCAGATTTCATTCCATGAGTCGGAAAATTGCTCTGGGAAATGAGCAGCTTGAACTTTTCTGAACTCCCACATATTGGTTGCTCTAAGCAAGATCCAAGTATGGCAGACAGGCTTGTCAGTGCTGCAATCTCACATGCAGAATATGTGAAGAAAAAAAAAAGGCAATAGTATGTGTGGGGGGAATTTTTCACAATTAGGCAACCTCAAAATAGACTGTTGGCCCCGATTTTGCCAGAATGGAGAACGAATTGGATTGAATAAAAGGCAAATAATTCACAGTAGTTGTATCCCATGTTTCCAGCTTCACCCAGAACAGATATTTTTTCCAGCCCATAGCAGGAAACAATGGTCCTGAACCAAGAAAAAAGGGAGAGGGGAAAGCAAAGCTCTTATAGGTAAAGCGGTTGTAGATGCTGCTCTGGCCTGCAGATGGACACTCCTCTCCAAAACTCTTGGAGCTAATCTGGCTAAGAATTCACTTTGACTAACTCATGAGGAATTCCAAAGAAACCAGCTCTTGATTAAACTCAGGGGGATTGGATAATCTCATGCTTCGAACTTGACATATTCTATTCTGGGTATCCTGCATTCCTTACTCTGGGTTACAGGAAGCTAAAGTTGCTCCTTCAAACTCTTAGAAAGAGGGTTGACATGAGATGAAGGCTAAATCTCACAGAAAATGTTCCAGGGACCACATGCCAGGCCACCAGCTCTTTAGCTGAAGAGTGCTAAAAGAAGAAGGCATCCTAGGCAAATGATTACTAAGGAGTAACAATTTGTTCAAGCCACTGAAAGGATTCCTGACTGCAGGAATCCCTCTCTTTTCTTGACCTAAATACACATGTATTCCTTCTTTGAATATTTTATACTGTTCTGGCTTGTAGCATGCATTCCACTAGTGTGCCCTGGTTTGAATGTTGTTTTCCTGTGTCATTTGGAACAGTCTCAAGAAAGAAAAGAAAACATTTTTAAAGGAAAGAAAAATTAGCAAAATGGGCATTTCTATCCCTACTATCTGGGGCAACAGATGGGGTGGTGAAAAATATGCCTGCAGGGCAAAGTTCTCCAATCGCTCTTGTGCCCACCAGAGACAGTTCTAATTTAAAGCATCAAGGATCATGCACTATGGAGCTACACTTTATTAATTTATTATCCTTCACCTTAATCCAGTGTATAAATCATGACAACAGGCAAGTGTGTAGCGAAAGGTGTAGACTGCCCTGTCCTAGCAAGCAAGCAGAGTTAGATCAGGAGGTTCAAATATGAAAGAACCATTACATGTTGGTTTAAAAAGCCCCCACATTTTCTGTGTTAAATTATCCCATCAGCTCACTAGCAGTCTTTCACAGAAAAGGTATAAACAAAATGGAGAAAGTTTGATAAATAAACTGTTTTCAGTATCTAGTCTCTATTAAATTCATTAGGATGATATAAAGAAAGTGGTTCAAAATTTTTGGCTGGCTGCTTTGCAAGTGGTAACACTGAGTCAAAAAGAGAAGGCCTTTTTTCGTTTGTTTGGTTTCGGCTTTAATAAATCTATGCTGCATTGGTATGCAGAGTGATTGAGCCTTCCCTTTGCCATTCAACACACAAATGGCCAGCAACCAGCATCTCCATCATGAGTTCAATTTCCTTCTGGCTTAGGTTTCTGCCATGTATCAGTTGGCTCACTCCTTTAGGAGCATTAACCATGTATGTTAAGCAGCTAAAATAGGCAATGTGAATTCCCTTTGAGCCATTCCTTGTTTAAGTACTGTCTGTGAACATACTTTTCATGTCTTGAGCAGGAGTTTCTACTCTGATTTCAAGCCAGGTTTATCTTCAGACACAGCAAACTGGCCCAGAGATCACGTGGTGATCTCAGAAAAGTGTGCAAAACCTGTTCTTCTAGATGCCTACTTGCAGATACTGGAACTGTGGAACGATAAAGCAAAGTGTAAATAAGTTACTGGGTCTTCAGGCAGAATTACGCAATAAGAAAACACTGCCTTGCTGGGGGAATTGTTCCTGGATATTTCCTGAAATGTGTGAGGAATCAAAAGGAAACACCAAGAACTGCAGAATCATCTTTGTGCACAACTCATGTGCAGCCACGTACTGAATTTCTTTCAGCTTATGTAGGGTATACGCTGTGTGCTACCTATAGGAGGATATTTCATCCACCCACATGGTGTCCAGGGAGGACAAATTATCATGCATATTTAAAGGGCTTTCCTCCTTCTTTGGGGAAGATGAAAACAGAAGCTCCTGCAATGCAGTATGCACAAAGGAAGTATTTCACGGAGGTAGCAATCAATAAATGATGAGTTGCTCTGGGCGTATCTCAACCATAGCAACTGTGCTCATCTGATGGGAAGGCTTTGCTTCACATCAGTGAAAGCAGCATGGACAAAGTGCGTGGGAGCCATGCAGAAAGGCTGGGGGAAAGCATGTAGTAGAGAGCAAAATAAGTAGAGAATGGGAAATACTCAAGAATGTTTGTCAATGATGATGATGATGATGATAATAATAATAAATACAACAGTAAAGGTAAAAGAGCCTGCTTACACATAAGACTTACTAACTGTTCTAGTGCAGCATAAGTGGTCAAAGGTACCTTAAAAATGCAGTTTATTTCTGGGGATTAGGCACCACTGGTATAACACACACAAAACCATTTGACTATCTTGGGCAATGTACTAGAAACCCCAAGCCTAATGGTTTGAAAAATCACTTGCTTCTTCATTACTAAAATCTCAGTCCGTTACCATTCATTTAATCATCTGCTTGTGTGTCCCTGGATGCAAACATTCTTTTATATTGCAATAACAAATAACAGCTTCCTAACTATTCACCTTGAGTTGGTGGGCAGGCAATAAACACCTGTCTGCAGGTCACTGACTGATTTAACTAGGTTCTAGGTTAAAAAATTACCAGATTGCATTGCCAGTAAATCTTCACCCTGCAGTCCCTTGTGCAGATGTTTGGAGCAAGAGTAACATCCAGTGGTCAAAATGTTAATTACATTATATTAGGACACTGCATGCTGGAAGCAGCTTAACAGCTCCAGCTTTCTTGCAGCTAAAAAAGCAGGTGAGCACAAGCCTTGAAAATTCAGGGTCATGCTTACATTGCACAAAGTAAACTTACACAGAGTAACACATCTATCTTTCTACAAGGTTGGTGTGTGTTTTTCCTGCTCACGCCAAGTGAGACCTTTACATTTGTGAATGCTAAGACTGAGGACTTTCTGGGTGGATGGATTGATATCTGTGCACATGGATACCATGCACCAGTTCACATTCTAAGAGGGAGGAAGGTGAGTGGGGGGAAAGGTGCTCTGACCTTGATCTGACATCTGTGGAATGAAGCCTTGAGAATAGGACACTGCAGAGTAGCTGTCCTTGCAGTGCTGTGATTTGTCCTCAGCTCAAGGACCTCAGGCACCAGGTACAGCTGAAAGCAGCAGAGCTCTGCCCTGGAAATAGCATGCCAGCACTGCAGGGGGGCATAGATGGAGCTTGACTCATAATCAAGGGAGATGGGAGAGGGGGCGTCCTTAGGGGAGGGCAACACCTACCTGATTATTGGTGAGGGCACACAATTGAAGCTGTGGAGGTGGAATCCGCCTTTCTCCTCCCCAAATGCTCTTTATTTTCACCTGGCCTGGGGAGTGAGAAATAGGGCCAAAAGATGAGTCACACACTGAGAGGACAAGCTTTGCTTGTGCTTTGTGGACTACAAGAAACAAGTGACCTCAGATAAGGGCTCTGCATGTACTCAAGGGCATGGAGAAAGGAGGTGAGTTTCTTGCTCTCAGCCAGCAGGAGAGGCTTCATTAATCACACTGCAAGTGAGGGAGCTGCCAGGTGCTCACGGAGAAGCACTGGGTTTAATTCTCCCAGCAACACAGGTACCAACCAGAGAAAAGGGAGCATACTGTCCAATATGGAAAACAAGGCTGTGAAGACCACTAGACCAGGATGTCAGAAGTTTATCAAGTGATAACTTAAGTTAGACATATAGGGCTAATTTTTTCCCCTGGGAATGCAATAAAGGATAAAAAAATTAAATAAATAAATAAAAATAAGCTGGTTTTAGGATGTCTAACACTCACGTCCTTGTGCTATGGCAGCATCACAGATGAAGGATCCCAGAAGTATACCTGGATGCAGCTTCACAGGTGTGCGCAAAGCTCCGCCTTTCCTGGACAAGGTGCTCTGGTCTCCCCAGCACCCAGAGATTTGTTTTGCTGCCTTTCAGTGGTCTTTCAGTGCACCATTACTCTGTGACCTTGAAGCAGGAAAACTTGTCTGGGGCAGTTAATGATTCTCCCAGCTCCCATGCAAATATTAGCCAAGGCAGAGAACAAGCTGCAAGGGCTGCCTCACATTCTTTTCCTTTCTCCTTTACTAACAGCAGAAATGCTGCAGCTCTAAAGCAGAACCGCGCTTGCCCAAAGTACTGGAGAGAGGAATTCTCCCCCACCATCTTTCCTGCTGCATGAGTGTCTCCACAAAAATACTGTGAAAAGGTCAGATACTAAGGCTTATGCAGGGAGAGTTCACCCCGAGGGCAAGAATGTTACTTAATTCCAGGCTGCCTAGCATGCCTGGGTGGGTGTACTTTTTAAAATTATTTCCTTCAGGTTCACACTATCTGACATGAAATGCAGCACTTCCATTAAAAGAAACCTTTCACAGAAGAGCTTTTCACTGCTTTCTTAGGAATGCATTGTGAACTTTCCATCATGTATGTGCTTGGTGCAGCTATGTCTCTGTGTTATGTTGCACTCTACATGCCACAGGATTGCTCAGCAAGTCTTGGTGGGGTACATACCACAGGTAACTTCACATCAGTTTTTGGGACAATTTGAAGGGCTCTCCCCACCCCACCTGACTGCTCAGGTAGGGCTGTGACACTTTCACACTGCCAGCAGATGGCTGTGGGCATGGCAGCTGTGATGGTGTTAGGGCACTAAATGACACTGCTTGTGTCTCAAGACCTCTCAGGTATTTTCTCCAAAGGAGAGGGGGGAATGAATGCCACAGAGCAGGTAGATGTTGAGTACAGAGGCATGTGAACCTCCAACACGTGGGCTTGTCCTCACAGTGTGGAAGTACAAAGCACCATAACCTCTTCTGTCTGATGCATGGTAACCAAACCAGCCTTCCTGCTCTTATCCTGAGATAAAAGGACACCATCCTTTCCTGCAGAAAGCAATTAACTGCTCACAGAGACCAAACTTGTTTAACTCTCTTCTCTGAAGACAAGACTGAAAGTGCCTGGGAAGATGATCTGTACATAGCATATATTAACAAGAAGATTAAGAAAACAGAGCAGTATCTCTTTCAGGTTGTAATTGTGCACAGTACCTAGGAAGGCAAAGGAGAGAACTTTGCCTTGGCTGGGACATGAAGACTCCATGACTTTCCAGAGGTTTTGACGTCCCTTCTGAAAACCTGACCATGTGGAACACATTATATGGGATGCATACACCCCATTGTTGCATCGCATTTGATTGTGTTATGAACTATCAGTAGGGCCTGTTGTGCTTTTTGTGGCCTGTGAATGTTAAATACTGGGGTACAAGGCCAAGGTAGGCTCATAAGGCATACAAAGGCTGTCCTGAAAATGCTTTGTGAATTCTCCATGAGAAACCCTAAGTGTTCATAGAAATATTCCTATACATAAACAGAATGCAACTAAAGTATCCCTAAAGTGCTAAAAAAGCAAACAACAGTAAATATGGTAACATGTACACTGTGGAGATGTTTCAATTACTGAATAAAAGTGATTTACACTGAGACAATGGAAGTTTGGGAGAGGGCTCACAGTCACAGTGGGCACATTTTCTCTTTGAGGCTGTGCAGAGATCTCTTGTGCCAGGAGCAGCATCGCTCTTAGGGATGGCAAGAGTTGGCTCATTCCAGATTGTTTCATTTCTGTGGTAACAGTGCTAAAAATCCAATCACATCCCATTGTGGAAAGCCGTGTCCCAAGGACACTGCACATATATGCAAGACCCTAGAGGCAGTGATTCCTTTTCATATATTCCTCTCAGGTTTCATGGTATGCTGATACAGGAAAGAACCCTGGCATGAGGATCTGGTATCTAATGGGCTGCATACTGGCTGCCTGCTGCTTTGCATTTTATTGATTCTTGGCAGAGGCTGCGCTGGTTCTTGGCTACAGGATTAGAAGCCTAATTAGCAGCATAAGCAAGGGAGGTCTAAGGGATCATCTGGGTGAGAGGTGCTTGCAAAGACAGGCAAAGGGGTGTTTGTACTCTGCAAGCTTTCTTGCCTGTTAGACACCGTACTCTGAGCCAGCACAGGAAGTGCACCTGTGAGCAATCATAAGAACCAGGCAGGTGCAATGCTCCTCACACCGCTGCCTCTTGCCAATGTGCTCAGCCAAGGGCAACACGGGCATCTTTCCCCATCTAGCAAAAAGGAAGACCTGACTTGCAATAATGAAAGCACCTCGTTATAGCCCTCTCTGAGTCTGAAATACACTTTATCTCCCTTCTGACTGTGATCAGATTTCTCATCCAGTCATCAGTCCTGTTTTGCAAGCAGTTCCAGAGTCAGAGGGATTTGTGGCTTTGCTATGCAATGTGCTCGTTCCTTGCACTTTGCTTGTTACCACAATAAGACCAGCAGTAAATGTAATGCTACATAAGAAAGGCTTCACTATCAAAAGCCTCTTAGCACAATAATATTTTTATAGGAAGCAAAATAACTTGTTAAGATTTGTGAAGCTAATAAACCAACCCAGGCTTTCTGCACTCATTTCCTACAGTAATTCCCAGCACAGCCAAACAGCACAAATTCGCAGCTCTTTTGTCTGCAAACACATTTCAAGGCCTTTTGAGTAGAATGAGGTGTGAGCATGCAGGCATATTTGTTTAGTGTTTTCCAGCTGGTCCCATCCTCTTTTCTGTCCTTGAGCTTCTCAGCTATGTCTAAGATAAAGTGTAATTTCACTCTGGGGTCTCATGGTGAAGTCCTGCTGCAGGGGAGGAAGGACTGGTTTTGTCTTACAACACCTCTGTGACCCCTATTTCCAGACTCATCTTAGGAACATGCAGATGTAAACAGAGTAACCCAGGAGTGCAAAGTGATGCAGGAAAACACCTGTAGTTGAAGCAAATATTGTGGTTTATAGGTGCAAGATAAGTGTTTTCACTTTCTCCAATGTAAAATTATTCCCAAACCAAAGAGCAATAAAATCTGCTGTCAGGTCTTCAATTCCACTCATGTCAGGACACTGTTTGTACATACCTCTGCCTCTGAAATGCAGAATTCTTTGGTCCAAACAAAGCAGGTTTAAAGGTAAGCCCCAAGGCCTGCAGGTGGGGCAGTAGAACCATTGCATGGTATCATCAGACCCTCCTAATACCTTCAAATTCCTGTATATCCTAAATACAGCTATGAAAAAGAGCCCCTCCACCCACCCCCATACTAGAAAGCAGCTGCAGTTTGATGAGAAATAAGGTCAAGTAACCCTAGAGAAAGAAGAGCCAGAGGAGATACACTAGCTGCTAATATTTAAAATACTTTCCTGATATAGATACTTTATCTAAAATCCTTAGAAGTAACATTTTATTTCTCCAAAGTTTAAATTTGTCACTAAAGTAGTCATGGGAATGCAGCATGAAAGTTCTGTTGCTTCTTGTGATTCGAAACAAAGTGTAGTTGTTCAAAAGCTTTGAACCAGCCCAGGATTTATAATACTTGTAAAGCTGGTTCAGCTAGACTGGCAGAAGGTCAAGGTCCTGCTTTTAGAACTCAAATTTGAGTGTTACCCTGCACAAAGACATTCTGCCTTCAAGAAAGACTCTGTAGTGCAGACTAAGGCTGTTGATTTGCTTTTACAAGGAGACATTTTGTGATTGTGTGTTCTGTTAAATGTCCCTGGGAGGATTTCATACACTTCTATTTTCCAGGTCATCTGTCCCTCAGGGAGAAGAAATTAAGGGGGCAGGGGACTTAATGGCAGAGTCTGATAAAATCATGGTTGATGCAGAAAGTGAAAACAGGTAATAGCTTTCTCTTAGGACACAAAAAATCACGACATGAAACAAAACAGCTAAAATAGTGGAAAGTACTTCTTAACACTGTACAACATTAAGCTGTAAAGCTCCTTGTCACAGGTCACCTGGAGTCTGGGAACCTCTTATGAGCTGAGGGAGCAATTGGACAAAAGAGGAAGAAAAAGCCATCAAGTACTGTTTAATATTAATCATCCCTTCTATCTAACATAGACCCAAGCTGCAAATGACTGCAGACCAGAAAAAAGTACTTTATGTAGTATTTCTGGGTTTTCCCTGGGTTTTTGTTCTTCTTTTTGTACCTGCTGTTGTCCAGTGTTTTGCCTCATGTAAAGAAGGGATTGAAATGAGGATCAAAAGATCAAAACTTTGAAATTATAGAATTATAGAGCTCGAACACAAGCATCCCCAACCATAGCTGTTGTTCTCAGTGAGCAGCAGAAAACAACCCACCCAGTTTCCCCTTCTAGGATGTTCAGCTCTAAAAACATTAAATGCCCAATTCTCATCTCATTCCACCCAAAAAAGGGACAATCTGAATCATGGTAATGGATAGTAGATGACAAACACTGGGAAATCTTTTATTTCCTTTCTCTTTTTTATTTTCTAATTGACTGAAATATCCTAATTTCCTGAAATATGCAGCTATGTCTCACAATAATTTAAACTCTTTAATTGTGGTTTGGGCTTTTTGGAAGAGAGAATAAAGACTCATGCTAGTTGTCTGCACTCTTCCTCACCCCCACCTCTCCCTCGTGTCTGTGTTCATGGAGATCTGGAGTTGAGAAGGAAGGAAAGTAAGGATGGCATGTTGTCATTGTCATACATGCAGGGCATGTTGTCTGTATCTCTAAGAGAGGGAAAGAATTATTCAAAGTGCCACTAAATTCGCTAAGATTTTATTACCCTTCACTAACCTTTCCAGGACTAATCCTTATTTGTTTTGCAGAATAGTGCTACATCCCTCAGAAGCAGGAAGCTGCTGTGCTCCTCACTGCAGTGCCAGCTCAATGACAGCTGTGTGCTTTGCAGATGTACCCCAAGACCAAGCAAGAATGGGCCCTTATTGTACATAATTTTGATCCTAAAACTAAATCATGTAACAATTGGTAGCCAGTTCTTTCCAGTCCTTGCTTCTTGTAGGTATCTCCAAGAGAAGAATTTGAGTATTTGGAGCACTGGAGAAGAGATGCATGAACGTTCCACGCTTGGTTCAGGATGACCGTGCAAAACCCACGGTGTATTTTATCAGACTGGTGGTTCCAGCCGGTCTCTCTCAGTGGCCACAGATGTGGTTGCCCTCCTGTTCTCCCCAGCCATTCACAGCTTGGGAGCCTCCCCACCAACGGGGTGCCACATGTGCAGAGAACATTCCCCAGCTCATCTCCTCGGCAAGGGCAGATGTTGAAGCTGGCAGAAAAGCAAACCAAAGGGTGGTTTTCCTAGCTGTCAGAGCAGGGTTATTGTCTCCCCTCATGTTCCTGCAGAGATGGAACACAACTCCTCCACAACCTCCCTTTCTCAGGGACCTAGTCCCTAGCACGGCCCTGGCAGTGCTTAAGGAGGATGTAGCTCAAAGCAGCATTTGGCTCAGGATCTATTTTTGTCCCTATTCCTTTTCAAGAATATAATCTGCTAAATTAAATCAAGCATTGTCTACTGAATAAGCAAACCACTACATACTTTCCTATTGCTCCAAACATACCTTTTAATTACAAAAGAGGGCTTGGCATCTCCAGCTAAAGATGGCCCCCTGAGCAAACAAACAAGCAAGTAAATAAAAAGAGCTCCTCAGAAGGCTATCTTTATAGAAAGGACTACCTTTTAACCTGATTTTGAAATTTTGTTTATAAAGTACCAAACTAACAGAGCAGAGAATAATGAATATTCTGAGGTTAGCAATACCACACTCGGAAATTAAAATTTATAACTAAAATGCAGCAGGGAAGAAACTTCAAAGGATCTGATGAAGCCCACCACACAAGCCCCCAGTCTTTGAAATACCACTAGATCAATAGCGGCATGAGAAGAACATCAGAGTTGTTTGAGAAGGCTGGGATTTTTCCAGGTTCACTCTTTGTTTTGTGGGTTTTTTTCAAAAAAAGACCAGATGTAGATGCAGATATTTTTTGCTTTAAGTAAATCTTACAAGTCAATGAGACTTGTTTTGCATTTTTGAAATTCTGTAGAATGTGTTCCAATGACTAACATTTTCTTTAAAGCTTCCAGGAATTACTTGGTTGTAAGGAATTCAAACCTTTGGTTTATGATAATAATTTAAAGAACAAAAATCTCCTTCATATTTGAGAAATCCTGAAAATGTGAAGTCTCAGCCACTAGAGTTAAAAATTTTAAATAAAGACACAATATGTCATTCTATTCCTCAAAATGTATGTGCTGACATTGGGAGCAATGAGTTTGGGGTTTCAACCATATTTTATTTGAATTTAAAACTAAGTTATTTATGAATTCTATTTGCAAATTGCTTTACACTTTTCCAACAAAGAAATCTATTAAAAATAATAAAAATTAAAAGAATGTTTCACAAAATAATGAAGGAAAACTTACAATTTAAATGTGTATTGAAGAATCTCTGCTATAACTCTTCCATCAGACCTTGTTTGGAAAGCCTTTTTATCAGTTTAAGCTCAATCCTGCACACTGCTGACTTGGCCAGCTCAGTCGTTTTTGGAAAAATAAACCAAATCATCACTGACTCCAGCTGCCATAATTTTCCCAAACTACTTTCAGGAAAAAAGTCTTAAAATTATGGCAATGGGATCCAGTTAAGTTGTTTTGCCTTAACTGTTCAAATTAAATTATATATGTTTATGGGTAAGACTTTTTGTTTTGTAAAATAGGTGAAAGAAATCAAACAGAGGATGATGCACTCCTGATAATAGATGCAGTAGTAGAGGAGGAAAAAAGGAAATTATTTTGTGATGTTCCAAAATGTTACGGCAGAATTGGTACAGCCAACGACAAGATAAACAAAACATATCACAAGCTAGTTAAAAACGTGAAACAGTGCTTCAAAATGCTGGGGTCTGTGTGAAAGAGAAACAAGGAGGAAACAGGACTGAAGCGCTTTTTGAAACACTTCCAGCAAAGGTGATTCTCTAATTTTGCCTGCCAGAGATAAGAAAGTACTTAATGACTTAATTAACCCACCCTTCCCATGAAAACTAGCACATTGTAAAATTTCCACCTATGAAGCATTCCGCAGGTCCCAGGAGCTGTGGCAGTGGGGCTGGGCAGCCCTGGGAGCCTGTCCAGCTCTGCCAGGCTAGGCAGGGGCAGGCAGCCAGAGGCAGCACAGGGGACCGGGAAGGAAAGAGGAAGGAAAGTCCTGCAGGGAGCGAGGGCAGCAGGGAGAAAGGAGAGGGAAATGTAGCAAGTCCAAATGCATAAATAAATTACATGAGTATATGAAGGGGGGGTAGTGCAGGCACCACACTGCAGCTGATGTCGCTCCAGTTCCTTGTTTACTCTCTCATTCACCTTAAGCTGACAGTATGCAATTGCTTTTATTACAGCACTTGAAATAACTGGAAGACTAAGCAACCCTGCGCTTCAGAACACTCCTTCTCTCCCCCAACTCCCCCAAATATTGTCCCTATTATATTTCCACAGTACTAGAGCTCTGACACTGCTACTGTGGGAGCTCCATGTGTCAATATCTCCTCCATCATTCATCGTCTCTTCATTCCTTCCAACTCTCACACCCTGCTTTTGAGGGGTCTCTCTGCCTCTGGTTGATGCCAGGAGTTGTGCAGTGCCTGCACCGAAGGTCTGTTGGCTCCTCACCACCCCAGAGGCCCTGGAGCAAAGAAAGAAAAGAAATGATCCAGTGGGTGCCAGTTGGACCCACTGTCTCCAGGTCAGATGGGGAGGAACCACCTGCTGACCTATGACGAGCTCATCAGGACTGGAAAAAATTAAGTGAAAATTTTCAAGAGGAAGAGCAAAAGAATTTAAAAATCCCAGAGAAGATGAAGGGGAAAAAGCATCAAAGCCCTGAGGGTATTCACAGCCCTGCCTGATGCTGTCAGCCACAGTGGGCTCCCCAGCCTACTGGGGCCCAGGACCCCACATCAGCCTCCCAGGCTGTCAGCCACTGCCCCAGCAGCTCTCCAGCCCCCCACAGCCCTGCTCTGCTTGGCCATGTGTCCCACCAAGCCATGTCCATGTCCCAGCCTGTCCCCATCCCCTGGGATGTGCCCCCAGTGCACAGCTCCTGGCTGGGCTGGTTGGATGGGCCCAGCCTAGCGAGTGAGTGGATTATAAAGTCACCCAGTGAGGTTGACTGTTTTCACCATTTTCCTCTGGGATGTGAGGAAATCTGCCATTCCAGTGGCACCAGGGTGACTGAGACAAAGGAGGGCTTAGGCCAAATCCTTCAGGACAATCTGGCATTCAAGGGCTGAGCTCCTGTCTTGCTTCTTCCCCTGCCTCCTGTTTTTCACAGTGTTTTCCTTTCTCCCTGAACCCCTTGTCTCTTGGATCACATCTGTCCTCTGCTGAAAACAAAGCTAAAAAGTCTGTTCTTTCTGCATCTGTTTTTTCTTCATGGAAGCAGAACCATACCTTAGCTACAGCAGTGGAACCCTGGATGCTTTTTACTCTTTTCCTCCTTATGTATCCTAAAGGAATGTTCATTCTTATCATTAACCATCCTAAAGGCCATGCCAAAAAGATTTCAAAATTTTTTGTGACTTGGAAAAATTTTATGTGATTTTGTTCAAATACAAGTGCTAGTAAATACTTCAGATGATCAGTTCTAGCTGCCTGTTTACAGGCTTTTTAGTAACAAGTTGAAGGTGCAGAATGATGTTTGTCATCCTAGGAATAAGCAGTCTCTCCTGTCTATAGTCTCAATTCATGGTAAATACATTCAGCTGTAGAAGAATCATAGTTCCACCTTGGACACTGTGGCCCATTTATCCCATCAAAATTAAGCCAGCAGAGCATGCCTGAGAGCTTTGGGAGGTACCATATTGAAGTCTGATAGAGGATGAAAGAGCAGGGATATCCAAGAAAGCACAAATGCGTTCTCAAACAAGGGTCTAGGCAGCTCAGAAGAGGCTGGTAAAGGAATGTAAGAAGAATGTTCCTCCATTCTGTCTCTTCTTTCTTGTTTGAATTGCTCCCCTCTTTCATCAGCAGTATCTCTACTCCAAATATTTTCCTTCTTAACAACACCCTTTCCATGGGCATTTTTTCCCCAAAATCGCAGTATGATTTCTCTGAGAGCAAAAGCCCTTAACTTCTCTGGTCAGCAGTAGGAAAGTTGCAGCTTAAATTATCAAAAGTGCTATTTCATTAGCACAGCTAATACCGGTTTCCCTATTCATATACACTACAAGGCAACTTTCATTACCCCTTTAAATCCACACAGTTTTAGCAGATGCAAGTATGCAAATAATTTTGGGTCAGTTCTTCTTTTACACTTTCAGCCGTAGCTATCCTGACACAGTGCTGATGAAAATTTCATGTCATGTTTAGCATGGCCTTGCTACTCTATCCCAATAATGATTTTTTTTTTCTTAATTTCCTGTTTCCCAGGAGAATGTGGAGCCTGGCTCTCTGGCTTTCCCTGCAGTGTAAAGTGAAGTTCTTTCCCTTCCAAGTTCATGTGCTCTAAAAGCATACTTTTGCAATATTTAAAGCAAGGTCTCAGAGAACAGACCGCAGCCTCCTCACCAGCTGTAATTAATCCCTGAAGCAGATCACATCCTGAGCAATTATGAGATGATACAACTGAAGACCACACCTGGTGAGTACAAAGGAGCCTCAGTTGAGAACCAACAAACAACAGAAACGGTGGGTGTCTTTTATGACAACCAGAGCTGGAGGGAATGTGGGCAATTCTGCCAGAGGGCTTCCAGCTGTACCTTTAGGACTGACTTAAATGCTTTCCCTTTGTGTATCTATAGACATTATCTCATTTCCCTTTGGTGCCCAAGCTCTATAGAGCTCCAGTAACTCTACAGAAAACTGCAGGATGCAGTGGACACCCGGCCTTGATCAGTGCCTGCTGCCCAGCTCCCTCAGCAACTTCATTGTATGGAGTTTCTGTAGGTGATGTCTCAACACAGCTAAAGCTTCACCATGCTCTGTCTTAGGCAGCTTTGTTCATTTCTAGTTCTACATGCTCTCAAGCATGTTTCAATCTGCTTTTCACTTCCCATCTCACTGTGCTCCTTTTCAAAGTTATGCTTGTGGACAGAGAAGCCTCAAACAGGATGAACCCAGAGCAGTAGGTTGCCTGCAGAAATCAGAGGCAAAAGCTAAAGAAAAGATAAGCTATAGCCCATGTATTGTTAAGCCATAGTGTATTCAGATTTTAGTAAGACAGTTTTTGAAGTGGCATGTGGTTTAAAGGTTGACCTGCTCAGCCACAGGACTTACAAGCAACAAGAGATGTAGTTGAATTTGAGCTTTACATGCTATGAGAACTTCCCCACCACTTCTAATTTTCTGAAGCTGGATAAATCCTCCCTGAACTCTGTGTTTGCAGAGGCTTTTGGCTTGGCACAATGACTTAACCATATTTGACCCTGTAAATTTTATCTTCTGTTTGTGCAATATTTTAATGGCTTTGACTTTGTGACTTTCAGGCAGCTAAATTGCTGCAGCAGATGGGAAAAATAATATTTTTATTAGAAAGCCTTGCCAATTTGAGTTTTAATCAGACTTTTCCAGCTGCTGATCCGTGGTCCAGTCACTGAAGTATGTGTCCAATGCATACTCTTTCAGATTTTTTTCTTGGGCAGAAACAAGACGACAAATCCCACACTTTCAGTTTGTGTTCAGCCTGGACCTTTGAGAGCCCACACACAACCACAATAATGTCCCTTTAGAAAGGTAGCTCCTGTGAAAGGGCACAGTGAAGGCCCACCAGTGTGCCTGCTTCCTGAAGGATATGAAAACCCAAAGCTTTGCAATCTGCCTCTTTGCTTGCACAGCAACGAGCCGAGCTGTATCATCCATTTGAAGCTCCCAGCCTTAGTCCTGAAGCCTGCAAAGTGAGTTCTGGAGCAGGGACTCTACAGAGATCTACAGCTTGAAGCCATAGTACAGGGTTCAGGCATGCTTTGTTCACTAGAAATGCCCTTCTTAAGCAGGATCCCAGGCTGGCCTGATACCACAGTGCCCTGGCTGCCAGAGGGTCTGAGCTCATGGACAGGAATCCCAGCACTGGATGACTTCAGCTATCATGATTAATTTTGAAGACATTCAAACTACAATGTGTCCAGTACTACCTCACAGGTCCAGCTTCCAGGAGGTATCCTGAGCATCCAGTTTTATTCAGGCTTCCCTCTGGCTTCTGCATTTAAAAAAGTTTCCTAAGTATCAAATCCCTTTTTATGTAAGAAAGGGGCAATCAAAGAGTTATCTTGTCAGTATAGCTGCTATTAGTTTTCCAAACAAAATGAGTTGCACCAATCAAACTACTTTTTTGGCTAATATAACCTCAAAAATTGCAAAGTTCCCCAGTCCTACTACATTTATTGGATATTTTTGTCCATATCTCCACCAGTAGCATAACAGTGATAAAAACATTACAATGGCAGACCCAGACTTGAAGCTAGTCTTGCTGCATTTAGGAAATTCCTGCAAATTCTCTGTAAATTCTTCCTGTTTGTTACAGCAAATATTGTACTGAAGGAAGAAGTGCAAAACTGGGAGAGCACATGAAGATTCATCATTTTCTCATCCTTTTTTCCTTTTTTTTTAAATTCTAGCTAATACTCTCAGACAAGCAGATAACTTGGTGAATTTTTCACAGGTGATAGTAAATCATGTTTTGTGTTTATTGATTATTTATTTAGTATTCTTTTGGCAAAGAGTTGCTTTATAGCAACTCATCTTTTTAGCACAGGTTAACATTTCATAGATACAGAAGAGCAGAGATTCCCCTCTAAAATTCTACCTGAAAGAAAGCAATTTAAAATTGTTCAACTGGAGATGATAGCAAGTCTGAGACTAAAGCTAAAGTAACAATTGGAATTAAATTAATCAGCATGGTCAGCATATTCTTCAGCATTGTTGTACAAGTAACATAGTTGTAGTAAACCTGGCCCTGGCATTTGTCACCGTTCTTCATGCTTTGTCCCATGTTCTGTGGCAGTATCTGCCGGTAACGCATTAACAGAATTCACCTTCCCAAGGCATGGAAACACTTTTTTTAGCTCCTGACGTTATAAACGTATCTTGAATCAATAGCGCTGGCCACTTACTGTGAGAATCGGAAATACTGTGGAAGGTAATTGCTCCACAGCAAATGACTTCACATAATTTGATAATCGGTGCGTCTCAGGCATTGTTCTTGCTCTTAATCCATTGTGATTTATTATCCATTTCTACTCCATTTATCATCACATTGTTGTTCCTAGGTTTTTCCTGGTCTTTTCTTCTCAGAACCCAGCTGCACATTTCCTTGCTGTTTGAAACAAGAATTAAACAGACTAAAGAGCTAAATGCTGTGCCCAAAAAGCATGTTTCACTTGTACTGTGTCTGTGGGGTGTCCTGGTCAGTCCAATCTTTCCATTTTTCATTTTTTGTGGTAAGTCAAAAAGAGTATGTACATAAAACCTCCCTTTCTGGAGTAACAATTATTAGATTTCACTTCCAAATCTAACTGCAAATACACAGCACTGTGCCTCTTCATTGTGCAGCTGACATTTATTGAGCATGTGTCAGAATGTTTTGAAAATATACAGTTATCCAGTACTTGTGTTTTCCATGCTTCTTGGGATTTAAGGGTTGTCAGATTCAACCACTTTCGGACAATAGATAAAGAGTGCCGGCTGACCTCCATTTCCTTCCATTCTATTTTAACATTTTTATTCTGTTAATATTTCTCAAGGATGACCCTGCTTGAGGGAGGTTGGACCAGATGACCCACCATGGTCCCTTCCAGCCCTGTCCATTACCTGATTCTGTGATTCCCAAGGGAGAGATGCAGGTGAGAGCCCTCAGGTGAGGAGAGGGAAGAATGGCCACAGAGCAGATTCCTGCGCAGCTTGTCCGGAGCTGTAGCTGGTCTCTATGCATACCCATGGGGAGCAGGCAGGACAGCCCCAAAATGTTTCTTTGCTTGGAGCTGTCTGTCCAGAATTCCTGCACAATACTTTCACAATTGTCAGTGCTGCATGTCAAATAAAACTTTGTGTAAACTTGGAGGAGAGAGGGTTTCTCTGCGCCAAGATAGCAAGGATCAGCACTAAGGCCTGGAATAATGCTCTTTTTTTGACCCGAAGTCTACAGTGCTTTTGCTGGATTGTTTTATAGGTGGTAATGCAGGAGGTGCAGGCGACCATTCAGAGCTAAGTAACCTCTGATGAGTCTCCTCCTGCTTGCCTCTAAATAAAACTGACATATCTGGAGCTGAGCTACATCAAGGCTAAGAACAGAAGGAGGCAGCCCTTCCACCAGGTTGGACTAAATGACCCTCAAAGCTGTAGGATGACACACTTCATTACTACCAAAGCATAAGCAGAATTCCAGCCTGTGAGACTTGAGTAGTGAGGATCATTTACCATCCTGGATGGTCATATAATAACTGGACCACTATCTAGGTTAGTTAGTTACTTAGTCAATGGATTACCTCTAAATTTACAGGAGGAGAAGGCATCTTCTCTCTTGTGCCTGCAGCATGGCAGGAGGTCTGTCAGACTGATGCTTCACTCCCTTCCTAGCGGATACAGGTCTCCTTATGTTATACACGCGCTCCTGGCCTATGTTTAGAAATCTGTGGCCATTAAAGATGCCCAAAAAGATAGGTGAAACTGCAGGCATTTGTTTTGACAGAAATTCTTTCTGCCTAAATGAGACCTTTGTTTCAGCCAACAGCTCAACAGAAGGCTTGCCTGTGCTTTACACGCTTGACATTTTTTGTGGCTAAAGCCCATTTCACATGGTAGTAATACATCACTAGGAAAGTACTGAACTTTTTGCTTGACCTTCTGTAGTTCCTGTTCCCATTTATAGAAGCCACTTCGAATGTTGCTGTTGGTTATATTCTTTTTATGTTTGCTCTGTTCCTCACGTCACTGTTGTCACTCATACCGCTAACTATGGAACTGAGAATTAACATTTGTTTTCAATGAAAGTGCATTTTCAGTCTCCTTATCTATCACTTATTAATTGGAATTTCAGCATTACCTGCAACACAGCTTATTTTTCTCTCTTATTTCGTGGTATATGCAAGTTGCAATGTGCTGCTCAAAAAGGGATTTTCCTACATTGTAGCCAATAATAATTTGTGACTTCTGTGTATTCTGGGTAAAACCCATCTTTTTTTGGTAAAACTGTGACATAACAATCACCAAAAATGATGGAGCATCCACAACCTCAGATGTCCCTATGGCTCTGCTTCCTATCCCTTTTTGAAGCAAATGGTGTCACAGCCATGATGTCATCACTTTCTGTTAGGATTGGCAGAATTTCCTCTCTCCTTCTCCTTTCATTCCTAAGCCAGAGATGTGAAGCTGATGGAAGAACTCTTTCTGTAGGTCTGCCTGGCAAGAGCTGGTCTTGTCATCACTTCTTGTCTGCGGGCTTGTTATTACTGCCCATTTTTCTGAGGGATGAGGGTCTAAGGTGACAGTTTCATTACTCAGAGTCCTCCAACTGACAGGCAAGCCGGTCTCCAAATATAGCATTTTGTATCCTCTGCTACAGTAGTTCTTTTGCCATAAATGTACCATTAAGTAGGGTGTTAAAAATGGATTCCATTTATGTTAAAAACAGGAGATTTATTGCTGCACATACCAGAGGTCTTTATGGAACAGCAAACACTATCACTGTCCTTGTGGACACAATCTGAATGGTCAGTGGGTCTCCATAGAGGACCCTGACAGAGACAGGACCTCCACCAACTGTTTTCAAACAGATCTGTTTCCTCAGAGCTCATTTACATCAAAGAGGAATGTGTGTGTCCTGACGCCTTCTCCAACCCCCATTTTGTTTGTCCTCCTTTCAGGTGGTGAGCAGGCTTGGGCTATTGTTCTGCTGGTATAAGAGTCCATCCCACTTCCAGCAGACAAGAGATTGGTACTAAGAACTCTTCCCTTTTGGACTTTCAGGGGGTCAGGAAAGCATAAATTTGAAAGTCACTATGGCAAGATCTGACCATAGTAATTTTACCCAGCTGGCTTTTACAGCTCTAACTACACAAATGCAGTTAAAGAAAGAAAGGTTTGGAAATGGCTGCCTTGGAGACATCTGTGGGAAAAAGGACATCTGGTCTTGAGATGGACTACCCAGGTTCAAACTCACTGAAAGTTATTATATCATGTGGGCATGACTTTTAGTTTTCTTTGAAACATCTGGGGTTTTCCCAAGATAACCCACTCATGGCCAAATGGCAAGGGGTGTTAGCCTGAAAGTAAACAGGCAGTGATATTCCTTTAGAGCATGTGATATTTTGACTGAATTATGTCAGTTTCAGCAACAGTTTGCTGAGCCTGAAACTAAAATACATTTTGCTGGGACTTGTCAAGAGAGCTTTTATCCAGCATATGGTTTGCACAGTCACCCCTGAAACAAGCTGAGCCATGTGAATATTTAGCATGCATAGCTTTGGCCTGTATGTTTGAACAAAGCTTTGATTTTCTTCATGTCTTCTGAGTGCCAAGATCTTGGTAGTTCTGCAGAGCGATAACCGGGCACAGCAAATGAAAGTGCACCTAAGGAATCCCTTTGCTGATGACTAATGTTGTGAGCACTCGTGAGTCATTTCTGTAGTGCTCTGGGAGGTCAACCTGAGGGTGCCGCTGAGAAGCACTGAGCTGCAGATCCTGGGCAAATCCCGTGCTCTTTGGCGTTACACTTTTCTTGTATGTCTTTGCAAGCTGTCCTGCAAGGCCCTTCTAGTATCATCTCCTCCACAGCTCCGACTTACTCATGCCATACACATGGAGTGATGCATGGGCAGGTACTGTACACCAAGTCCTTACAGAAATGCAGGGGAGATAAAGGTGATCCCCTAGATGTCTGAAGTTCCAGTGCAGTGACTGCAAAGCCAGAATGCATTTGTGTTGACCTACATGTCAGCTACAGAAGGCATCCTCCTCAGAGAGGTTCAGCCTAAACTGGAGTCTGTACACATCAAGACGTTCCAGATTTCCTGTATGGGGCAAGATCTTATCTCAGGCATTCATAGGCATGTGGTACAAGTATGAACAGGATAAAATATGTTTGCAATACAGTTTTGGTATGACATAGTTCCCCCCACCATCTCTAGTTTTGGATAAATGCTCCCAGGGTGTTCAAAGAATTTGATTTTTTGTTTTTGTTTTCTAAGCATGGAAGAGTTTGACCAAAGAGACCAGAGTGAGTGTATTGCAGATACCTCCATAAAAGAGTGAGTGAATATGCAGCAAGAAGTGGGTGCCCTCTGGCAGTAGCATTGGCTGGGCTGGCAGTGACAGGGAGCTGGCATCAGGCTGGAAGGCACTGTGCCACCTTGGCAAGCATGAGGACAACAGAGCAGGCAGGAAAACATTCTTCAAGGGCTGCCCCAACTGGCCCCTTGATGCCTTGACCACTTGCTTGGCAGATTGTTGTCAAGCCACAGCCCCTGGAAATTCCCCGGCGGCCCACCCAAGGGGATGCAATACCAACCTTGTTACCTGCATTCAAAGACTGTGCAGAAATGTGAATCAGGCTTTGCAGGGTCTAAGGCTGGAAAGCAGTCAAAGACAGCCCCTGGTGAGAGGCAGAGACTTTTGAGTGGATGTGGCATGGCTGATCATGGATGCCAAAGGGTCCTGCTTTTTTTGTCTCCAAGACTTTAACTTTCCATCCTAACACAACCCGTCCTAAACTGTATTTCTGATGTGTAGTTGCAGCTCCAGCTGGGAGTGCCCAGCCTGGGAGTCACATGCCTCCATATGGATCCCATGGGACTTATCCAGCATCACAGCTTGGGATGGAGGACAGAGCCATGGGGCAAACATGGGCTGGAGCAGCAGGAGTAGGTAGGGTCCACATACCACAGCCAAGTGCCCCCCTGCTCTTCCCTTTACTTGTGCACAGTGCACTCGGGAATGTGCTTTCACAGCTCTGCTGGTGCTTGTACAAAAACAAGGGACAAGCCAGGCCTGCCTCCTGTGCTGGGTTGGGAACAGGAAGAGACAGTGGAGGCAACAGCTAAGCAGGCACAAGCCTCAGTATGTGGCAGATGCAGAGGAATCAAATGGTATTAAGCTTATGTAAACACACACAGAGCTCGTCATCTAGGGAACTAGGTAGTTGGTGTTGACACCAAGCACCAACACAGCCCAAATCTGCCCAGCAGCTATCTGTCAGGAAAACAATATTTTTGGGGTTCAGTTATCAGTGTTGGAGTTTTTAAGCAAGGGAAGACCTGCAGTGTTTGATAACCATGGAGGAGGCATGAGCTACAGGGATTACAGGTCATACAGTTTATTGCTCACTGGACAGTTTTCTGCTTCTTGGGGCACAGGACTGAGGTACGCTTAGGGGGGCACGTCTTACAGCTGTTCTGAGATGATCTTGGTGTGAGGTTCACCTCCAATGCTCAGGAAGCCCCCTCAACTCTCTACCATACTGTGAGTGGATCCTATTTCTTTTGAGGTTATGCCTGTGTAAGAGCCCAGCTTCCTGCCTGGGCCATGAAGTTGTATTACACAGCAGGTGGACTGTGACACCTGAAAATAGTGACCTCCAAGTGATATTAAAGGTCAAGACCAAGGCCAGCAAGCTTAGTCTCAAAGACACTGCAGCAGGAGGATCATGGGGGGGCTCTAAACAGGCTGAGGCCAGTCCTTTGCTATTACAGCCACCACATCATCTAAGCCCCTGCACAAATTCAGCAAGCTTACTTCTAAATTACCTAGATTTCTGTTCTCACCCTTCTGTTGTAAAAGGCCATAGTAGTATGTGTTAAATGCCGTGCATCCTAACAAAAAAGTCCAAACAAACTCAACCTTCAACAGGAAATTCTGTGTATCTCCCATGATTTGCTGAAAGTAATATTTAGGACTACACCTTCAGCATCCTGCCTGCCCACGGAAATGTGTCATTTATGAGGAGCTACAGGAGGATTATTGTCACAAAAAATTTCCCTGCTGGCTGCACTCCAAGACTTTAAAACCGAGATCTTCCTTTGGAACAAGGACATTGTAGGAATACACACTTGGCTTCAGAAGCACTGGCAGAGTGCTCAGATGACCTTGTAACCACAGTGCAGTTTCTCACACATTGCTGCTTTGCTGCTTCCTGCTCACCGAAGACAATCCTGGGCCTGGATATGCAATCAGAAGCCACCAGTTTCAGAGCTAAGATGTTGATTAGAGGTGGGTTAGTTCACCAGACATGTCACTTCCCAGGGACATGGGACTCTCCTCCATCTGCCCTTCTGTGCCTGAAGGGCCAGGTACAACAAAACAGCTGATGCAGCAGGAGCTGGCTGTCCACACATGCTCCTATTGTATGACTATTTTGTTTCAGTCAGCCAATACTCAATGGCACTGTGATTTATTTCAAGCAAGAGGAGAAGATTATATGAGTAAGGTTATTCTTGGTTGTGCAGTCCTGTTTGTTTACAGGGAAGTACATGCATGCCTATGTCCCCAAAACAACCTGGAAATGAGCAGCACAGACTTGTGTTGCTCCCTATTTTCAAGACAGCTTTTCCTCTCAGCTCCGCTTGCCCAAATTGTCTGTCTCCAGGAGATATGTTCCAGGACGACTCTCTCCATTACTTTTCCTTATTTTTCCTGGCTTCCAGCCTCTAATATGCTTTCAGCAGCCAGCATGCTTTCCTCAGCATTTTCAACTCATTCCATCAGAGCAGGTTTTAGTTCCTGATACACTTACATGTAATGTATTATGTAAGTTCCCACTATTTTGAGCTGTCATGGCCTTCAGAGGCTGTTTTTCCATTTGACTTGGAGAAATCCCACTTAGATTCTGTTCTTAATGAGGTCTCTACATTTTGCCTATAGAAGGAAATTCGATTTCCAATTTAAATAGCCTCTACTAGAGCAATAAGATACAATTTAAATAACTTGTGTGAATGGTAACCAAAGGACAAGTCCATCAGTACTCATGAGAAATTTTACAGTGGAAAATTATTTGAAATTAGCAGAAGTTTGCATTGCTGCACATTAATTATTCTGTACTTCCCCCTCTGTTGTAATCATGCAATGAGTTCAAAGAGGTTTCGGTTCAGAAACTTTAGGTGCCCTGAAATTGCATTCATTGCAACCTTCTCCACCTCCACAGCTCTGCTTAAGTGAGGAAATTCCTAATTTCAGGAATCACTTCCATTTTCTTTCCTATTTATTCTGTCACAAACATCTAAAGTGCTGCTTCAGAGCACATTGTGGTGTAGCTCTGCCTTGACAGTGGAAAGCAACTCAGCCTAACACCCAAGTACCTGAGTTTGAGAAATCAGGTTCTCCACAGCCTCACCTGTGTGAGGGACACCCTCTGCTCTGAGCATGCCCTGCACACCCACAGGATGGGCTCCCAACAAAGGTAATCCCACTCTGTCTCACCAAGAATGATTCTTCATGTGGAAAATGATAGCTGGGACAGGCAGGGGAGGACCGGCCAGACTGGTGATAGAAGCACTTCAAAGCACAAACCCTCTACACCCCTCTGATCCTCTGAGTTAGGGAGGCTTTTGGTTTATGTAGTTGTTTAATACTGCTAATCACAGTCGTGGACAATCATATATGAGTATCTAGGAAGCGCCTGTCTGTACTGATGCGGAGAAGTTGGGATTTGCCAGAAATCTGCTCTCTCATGTGAAGCTGTGTTATCAGGTTGTCAGGAGAGTTCAAAGTGTGAGTGATTATGCAGCTAAGGGGAAGTGAAGCAGACACATATTGAACTTTTAAAGATGTTTTTCTTACAAATCAATGAAGTGCTGGTTCTCACTATTATTTCCATAATCAGGTGACTTGTTTTTCTTATGTGTCAGCTGTCTGCTGATATTTGATTTGCACTTTATAAAGATAGATTTTTTTTTTCATATGATTTCCAGAGAGGCAACTGAATGCTGCTGAAGGTGAGAGCTAGCTGTAGGCCAGTGGCAAATGGGAAGCAGGAAAACATTTCAGTTCAAGCAACCTGCAGTGACCTGAGAGAAGGGCTCTGTCTGCACCACAAGTAATGCAGCATTATAGGAAGGATCAGCAGAGTGAAATAGCTTGTGCTGAAAGCCTGACATCTACATTAGGTGCCATTTTAGGAGGGTTACTTAAGACCAGCTCATCTGGTCCAGTGGACTGAACACACACTTGTGGTTCACAAGCATCAAATGTGCTCCTGGAGCACCTCATGGTTTAATTTAATCTGAAAGGAGTCTAATTTACAGACACCAAGCATGTGACACCAGACACAGTAAGTGGGCACAACTGGACAATTTGTTTCAAAAGCACATTCCTTAACTAAAACACTAATATTGGCTAGGCAAAAGGGTGCTTGAAATAGATTAAATTTAGACTAGATGAAGGAAAGTTTTCCATGTGGGATGTGTAGGAACAAAGAAGCTGCAGGTTCACAACAAATTGCAGCTGACGAAAAAGCCCATCAAATAAGTATGCGCCTTTTTTCTTCTTTCTTCATCCCTCTACTTCTTGCCTGGTACACCACAAAGGAAGCTGGGGTGCTTAGCTCTGCATTCTGTATCTCACTAAAGAAGCCAGCCATCTAGAAATTAGATACTGCAATACAACCCTACAGGATCTAATAATAAGCATTTTTAGTTTAAATTAAATATTACTCACCTCTTATTTTAAACAGGAGAGAGCCACATTTTGCCTTCAGCAGAATGCATACTGGAGCAAAATTTATTCTATAAATATTTAAATAAGTGACATTCATTAAATTAGTTTTCCTTTCAGTCTTTCTTTTTACTACTATTTGCTATCAAAAGTTGCATTATGGTTTCAGCTTTGTTCTTCCCTGGAGGCTGTAGCCACAATAATATTGTTTGATGTAAATAGGCTGTGGTGACTGAATTTTTTACTCCAGTAAGCATATTGCTTGGAACATGCTGCTTCCTCCCATGGTCCAAAAAACTGTGAAGGGATGACTCATAACTAACAACTGCTACTGATCTCATTTCCCTTACTCAAACTCCACAATTTATGTACAGTTCTATGCGTGAATGTGTCTCCAGTCTTGCCTTATTCAGCCTTAGGAGCAAAGAATGCACTTTCCTTTCTTTTAGTGGACTGGTACTTATCTCACTAATTTAATATTCATTTACAGGAACATAATGGAAGTTTTAAGTTCAGTTTATCCCACAGCAACTGCATGTGGTATTTTTAGAACTACTTTCTAAGCATTTTTAAGATAGATGTCAAGGTGGACCTGCACTAGCTTAGACTTTTAGAATCTATTTATATTATGCATTACCCGCTCTGAGCCGCTTCTCTGTGCATAAAGATCTCTGCATGTGACACACTTCCTTCCTGGGATGTAACTAGACTGCTGTTGTGGTCTTCCCCTGCTAAAATCAGCCACAAAGATTTTTATGCTGCTATAATCCTTCTCTGTTCATGTTTATTTTAGTGGTTCTCCCGTTGCCTCCTCTCATGGCTTTTGCATGTGCACAGCGCTGCTCCGGGGTCACTGCAGTGGAAGTCATGGCGCTGTGCCAACATCAGCACAAATGCTGACACAAATGCAAGTGCACTCTCTTGCCTCAGGGACGAGCATATTGAATCTCATCTTCTCCCTTGCCCTGTGTTTCTGCGTTGTGTTTCACCCTGGAGCCATCCAGAGGGCCTCAGAAAAGGAGGTGATGCAGGGAGAGGAATGATCCTCACTACAGGGTTTGGTATTTTTGAGAGAAGAAGTAAAGAGACTGGCCAAGCAAAACTATAGCTGGGCTAATAACCCTAGTAACCTAAGGATACAAAGATGATTTGGAAACCTGAAGGGAAGACTACACATGGTTGAGCCCATACTAAGCACTGGGCTGGATTTATTAACATGAGCCACACCACACTAACCCTCACCTCAAGGCTTTCATTTGGCACCGACCTCTTACTTTTCAGTCTCCACTGTCATCCTTCAGCTAAGCAATTACTTTTGATCAAGACTTCAGTAAAATCTTTACCAAAAGCTTTCCTCATCCAAGAGGAGGTGAACAGGTTCTCTTAGAACAAGACAATTAGCCAGTACTCCTTATACCACATTGTTCGCCATGCTAGCAAGGCCAGCCAGTAGGAGAAAAAAAAGAAAATTAATGCATTTTTCAGGCAAGCTGTATTAATATTAAATCCACTACAGGACTAACTTGGCTTTGATAGAAAGCACCAGTTTTTATGAAGTCCAAGGTTTTGTACAAGAGAGAAGTCATCAAAATATAGTTTCAACAAGCTATTCCACACAAATAATCTCATGAGAAGGTCACAGACCTTAATTGTGCAATGATATTTGTCATTTCATAGAATCATAGAACATTTTGGGTTGGAAGAGAGCTTTAAAGGTCGTCTAGTCTAACCCTTTCTGCAAAGGTCAGGGAAATCTTCAACTAGCCCAGGTTGCTTAGAGCACCATCCAGTCTGGCCTTGAATATTTCTGGGGATGGGGCATCCACAACTTCATTGGGCAACCTGTTCCAGTGTCTCACCACCCTCATTAAAAAAAAAAAAAAAATTCCTTATTTCTGGTCTAAATCTACCCTCTTTTACTTTAAAATCATTACCCCTTGTCCTATTACAATGGGCCCTGCTAAAAAATCTGTCCCTATCTTTCTTATAAGCTTCCTTTAAGTACTGAAAGACCACAATGAGGTCTCCCTGGAGTCTTCTCTTCTCCAAACTGAGCAACGTCAATTCTCTCAGACTTTCCTCACAGGAAAGGTGTTCAAGCCTTCCAGTAATTTTTGTGACCCTCCTCTGGACTCACTCCAACAACTTTTTTTTGTGCAGAGGACTCCACAGCTGGACACAACACTACAGGTGGGGTCCCACAAGATTGAAGTAGAGGGGCAGAATCACCTCCGTTGACCTGCTGGCCAGGGTTCTTTGGATGCAGCCCAGGACACGGCTGGCTTCCTGGGCTGTGAGTGCACACTGTTGGCTCACATCCAGCTTTTCATCCACCAGTACCAGCACATTCTTCTCAGCAGGGCTGCCCTCAATCTGTTCATCCCCCAGCCAGTATTGACACTGGGGGCTGCCCTGACCCAGATTCAGGACCTTGTACTTGGCATGGTTGTCTCTTATGAATTCCACATGGCCCCACTCCTCACGCTCCTTCAGGTCCCCCTGGATGGCATCCCGGCTCTCAGGTGTGACCATTTACTGCCTAGCTCTCCATTACAGTAGCTCTAAGAGTTGATCTACCCCCATAAGTTTGTGAGTAGCAGCTGGCACTCCCACATTTCCATATAGTAGGGGGTCACACACATCTGATTGTGTTATGTGCTGACCCTGTGGTATTCGTGCAGGTTTGCAGAAAAATGGTGCTGTCACTGCCTGTCATACCAAGTCTTCACCAGACACGTATCATCACATCTGTCTTCTACTTCAAGGTTAACTTGGTAGCAAAACATGCAGGAAGTTGTCAGAAAGGGAACACAGACGGAATATTTCAGAGGAAGGAGAAGACAGAAAAAGCCACACTGTATTCTGCAGTAGTCCCAAGCTGGCATTTGAGTCCAAGCTCATCATCTGTCCATGCTGAAGGAGACAAACCTATTATTTACACAGAAGCTAACACAGGCCCAGCTCAGGGGCAAAAGCTAAATGCATACTCCTTTCAAGGGTGTCCTAGGCTGGGAACACTGTTTACAGCTGTACGAGTAAATTAAATGTGCTGGGAACTGTCTCATCACATGGAAGCTAGGACTGGGGAGAGGAGAGGAGAGATGAAGAGGCAGCACTGGGGACCTGAAAAAACTAATGCACCAAAAATTGTGCTACAACCAATATTTAAAATATTAAAGAGAACTGGCATGAAGTTCGTGCTTTAGACAAATACCTGCACAGGCTGTGGTGAGAGATCATTGCAGGAAATGCAGCAGGGGAAGCCACACGTTAAAGACTCAAGATACTATTAGAAGAGATTTCCCTGTCTCATGATGTTTATTAAATATCCAATTTTAGACTAGCGATAAGGTCAGACATTAGTACCCAGCTCCTATGTTAATATTTAATATTATTGACCTCCATTCTCACATTTCAGAGAAACATGCTGGAAACTGTAACAAAAATTACATGGGGATGTGCTACATAAATACAGAGAAAGACTAGCTGTAGCACTAATTTCTTTGTTGCCTGAAACTAGATTCATTTTTTTTTTTAATCTGCAGCTTAGTAGGACCTGTAGGGTATGACAAATATTTATTCTCAGCATAGCATTTTGCTGCATATACAGAAAGGTTGTGGCTGTTTCTCGATGCTCCCTGGCTGCTGCATCTGTGGTGGTGCCATTCAGTGCAAACAAAGAGAGGAGCAGGGAGAGCATTCATTTCAGCCAGCATGTCCAGTTTACAGCATTAACTTTTTTCTCCTGAGCTACAATGCCCCAATGCCAAACATGGACCTTGTGATCCCCCTTTAAACTGTTCTGTAGCCAAAAAAGAGAATGTTATCTGGCAGCACAGCTTCATTTACTGATGAATTCATACAGAATTACAGATATCTGATTACTGTTAGATAAATGTGATAGTGACAATACATTATACACATAATCTGTCCCATGCTACAACTATTTACTGAAGTTAGCCCCAAAATGTGGATACAAAATGACTGATCACTGCGATGGTTAAAATCTAAATCTTTTGAAAATGTGTAAAGGAGAGTTCAATATCTATGTTTTAAGGGGAAGGGAGAAGCATACTTGAAGATCATGGACACCAGCTGGGGAGAAGTGGACAGCTTGTGAGTCAAGACCTCTGTCAGCCACATGTGAAAAAAACTGTGAGGAAGAGAGCTTCAAGAAACTATGGAGATGAGAAAAATTAATCATTACAGTATTCATGTATTTTTACAGATTCTAACCTCAGAAAAACAGAACAAAGAAGAATAAGTAGTGAGCTTTAGCATGACTAAATGAGCTTGAAGACTATCTTTGTTATCAGTGATCTGCAGTAGGTCGTTCACAACAGCTGAGGTGCCAACATCTGCCGGGTAGCTAAGAGCAGGTAGATAGGTTGACCTCAGATAGGACCGATTTCTAAATGAGTTGGGACACCTGCATGAGTCACAGGATGAGGAGAAGCTGGAAAGGCTAACCTGAACGAATTCCAGAACCGTAATAAAATAATGTGCAAGTATTCAGCTGAATGTGGTTCTTACGATCAAGGTATAGTGGCAGCTTTTCAAAACAACATCCTCTCTCTACAGGACAGATGCCTTATACACAGGTTAAGACACTTACAGGGTAAGAGTGTTTTCTTTTTAGTGTTTATTTTGTACAGGATTAAGGGGGGGTTATGCTCCATATTTGAAGCCCCAAATTATTATTATGAAATAGCACATAACAGAAGAGAGGACATTTTCCCTGCATACCTGCAGCATTCCTCACTATACTTGGCTGTGAAGTCACCATTCCCAGGAGGGGAACTTTTCCAGGCACTTAGGTTTTCTGCATAGTACTACTACTAATTATACTAATTATATAACAGTAATAATAAGTCTATTATTATAATGTTAATTATTATAGTACTTTATTATATAATAACATAATATATTATATTATTTTACATGTTAATATGTTATAATATATTATAATTATACTATTACACTATTAATATGTTATAATACTACTGATAGTACTACTAATGATACTAAAAATAACAGGAACAACAAAGCAAAAATAGCTTTTGTCTTATCTATGCTGATTCATTCCATCTTCATTGTTCCAGGCAGAGGAACAGTGTTACCTGAGCTCTGTATCCTTATTCTCCCTTCTGCCTTCCAAACCGTGGAGCAGGTTGAAGTCAGCTCTTACAAAATGCAAAAGGAGCTTAGGGAAATGCTGTTCTTCCTACTGTAGCTCCCCTGCAGGTCCAGGCAGATGCAATAAGATCACAACCAGTAGTCAGAGCACTTAGAGTTTGTCCTGATTTCTTGAGCGCTGGATTATGTCCACACCAGCACAGAGGAACAGATGTGGGGTCCCCATGGCATGTCACTAACTAGGAGATGCTGCTCATCTGGGAGCATCTCCACATATCCAGTCTCTGGAGGGAATCTTGGGGGCTGTTTCCAGGATCACTCAGACATAAACAGCAGGGACTCTGGGGTCAGCAATTCCCTGGCTTAGCAGAGCAGCTGCCTCCATCCTAGCAGTGAGCTCCCGTGCCCTTGTGTGAGTCAGAGCCACACACTGGGACACAATGCACTGCTGCTCCTACCTTGGAAATCCCTAATACTTCACAAAATACTCAGCTCTGGTGTCTCCAGCCTATGATTTTACATCACCTCTCTCTTTTTACTTTTTTAACAGTTCTCTTGGAAGTAACTGATTAGATGGAAATCTCAGCTTCCTTTGAATCACTGAATCATTTTGTCTTTGTTCTCTCTTCATAAACAGTGTGAAACATGATATTAAAAGGCTTTAAAAAAAATAATAAACTCAAAAGGCCTTCACATTTTCCAGAGCCTGAGTCAGTGCAGAGCTGGGTCTAGCTAGATACATACAGGTGTGTGTGTGTGTTTATGTGTGTATGTTTATGTCTGTGTGTGTATGCAAGCACCATTTACAGGCGAAGAGCCCCCCACCTGGCTTAAAACAAGGGCCACTGTCACTCCCTGAAGGCCTGCAAATGCTCCGTGGCTTGCCCACTCTCCAGGGCTGTCTGCTCCCTACAGAACTGCAGCTCCTGGTTCCTTCTTGTTCAGGTGAGTGCTGATAACACCTTGTGGGGAATTGCAAGTTAAACACATGTAAGAGAGAAAGACAAAGGGGAGCCTACCACTGATAGCAGATAAAATCGCCCCATGCACTTAACCAGGCTGACCTTATCTTGTTATCTTAAATTAGCAGAGTTCAATCTAATTAAGTGCTCACATGGAAGAAACCCAAGTTGTGGTGTGACTAGACAGCCTGAAGGCTCTTGAACCACAGCACTGATAGGGCTCTGCTCTTATGGGGTCTGAGAGAAGGTACAATTCATGCCCCAAATGGTTTGCAAGCTAAAGCCTGATGTCTCAGAAAGGTGGGCAGGCACTCATTTTATAGATGTGGTTCGCATCTTGAAAAGTTAGTGTCTGATGGGTTATTTCAACTCTTAAAACAAGATTGGCGTATGCTTGTGCCTTTTTTGCTCTTATCAGCTGCAGTAACTGTGCCGGGGCTGTTGCCTAATACACTTACACTGATAAGCTATATTACACCTAAACCAGAAACTCCTATAGAAGATTAGACCTATTGAATCAAATTGCATTGAGGTTTATACCTTTATTTATTTATTTATTTATACCTTGAGGTTTATCAGCAGCAGAGTAGTTGATAATTTGCTGCTGTGGATTTGTGAGATACGCCCAAGAACCAGTAAAAATTGTAATGTTAGGAAAAGATTTGGATCCCAAAGCCGTGACCCAGTAAATTCAACAGCCAACAACAGTGAGGAGAGCATCGTCTCTAGCTTTTGCATCTGCTTGTATTACTTGCCACTCCATATAGCTGGATGCCCCCTCATATCCAGGTGGTCTTTTACACACATCTACAGCACAGCCTTGACGTCACACAGCTGGATCCATAGGAAATTGGAAGCACCATCACCATGTTCCAGTCAATAGATTTATGCCTGTACAGATGGACATAGCAACCCTGTTGTACACAGTTATTTTGTGGTATCAGTGAAGGTACCTGTCCCTCACTATTTTTTGTCTAAAGTTTAACTGAACCCTCTTGAACGTAGTGTGCACCTCAGTTACTGTGTCCGGGTCTGAAGATAGCACAGATATTGAGAATTAGCATAAACTGTAACAGAGTGTGTCCTGAGCAGGCCAGGGTATGTGAGATGCAGTCTGTGCTGGTGAGGTTGCGTGCAGTGCAGCACCAGAGCTCAGCTGACAGGTTGCTGGCCCTTGCTGTCTGCTCCATGCAGAGCACAAGCCCCAGGGAGCCTGGAAACTCAGCTGGAAGGACAGCAAGCTGGGGAGGAGAACAAGCTCTTGTGTTTTGCTCTGTTTGCTTGGGAGAGGGAGTCTGCAAATGAAACATCAACCAACTCCTTCATTTGAACAAACCTCAAAATGAAGAAAAAAAAGGTGGCTTGGATAGAAGATACAGCCTCCCACGCCGGTTCATCTCAGCTACTAAGGGAGGGAAGAGCTGGGGGAAGACAGACAAACAAGCATCTGTTCTTCCTGATTATCATCTGACCCATGAATTTAAAACCCTGTGAAATTCAGAGGTGGGAGGTTTTCTCCCAGGGAGCTGTGCAGCATTCCTGGGAACAAAGGACAGCTCAACACCCAAAGCAGCTCACCTGCAGAACTGCTCAGCTATTCATATCCCTAAGGGAGGTGAGATGACACTTTCTGCACCTTTTCTCCACCCTTTGGACTGCCACAGCCCAGAGGCTCAAACCCTCTGCCTGAAGTCCAGCTTATAAACTCCCTTCCTACCCACCCTGTCATGACTGGCTGCTGTCCTGCTGAAAAACTTCGTGTGCTGTCAGAGAGGCTCTTGGTACTTGTGAGCTGCTGAACGTCCTCAGGGCTCCTCCTGCCCTCAAGGGGAGCTGTGTCACTGCCAAGGTCAGGCCCATTTCCCACACACAAACCCTACAGAAGTGAGTTTCAGCCAGGGACACGAAGCTGCCAGAGCTGAACCATAGCCATCAGAGCTGCTGGAGTGTCCACTGCACATCTCCAGAAGGCTACAGCAGCCACACTGAGCTGCAGGAGAAAAGGAAAGGGACAGCCAGGCAAGAGATGCAGCAGACAGAGATGCCTGGTTACAGTTAGAGCTGAGTCTTAGATTTACCACACCATGGTTAAAACAAACAGCTAGTGGCAACCCTCAATACATTGAAATCCATTATGGACCATTTTTAAACAAAATGAAGCATAGGTTGTTGGCCACAGTCACAAGTTGGCCCACAGTCTTGATAGACTACAATTAAGCATTCTGTACAGAGGAAAGTGATAACCCAGAAACTCTTCAGCCCTCAGCCACCACACATGGCTGGTGAGCGCAGGCCTGAGGTTCCCATGCAGGGCTTCCAGCTCACTTTGCATGACACATGACAGGCTGCCTTCAGCCACATGCTCTGTCAGTCTTTCCATTGCCCTCCATCCTCTAACATCACAGCGACCTGGAGATCCCCAGTGCTTCCAACAGCTGCCCATTTATCATGGATGAGTGCTGTTACTGTCATGAGAAGCTCTCGTTGCTTGGCTTCTCAGACATGTGGAGCTGAGGAGGATCATGCCCTGGCAAAGCAGCAAATGTGTTAGAAGGCAAGAAATGGAGACCCAGCCAGAGGGTATCTCACAGCATGCTGCAGACCAGCTGCTCTGTTTGGCACACGATAACTTGGGATAAACCCTTAGAAACTGTGCTATCACAGAGAAGATTCAAGGGAGAGTCAGAGCCTAGGTAAATCAGGCTTACATTAAGCAGACTGACCTCCAAACACAGGCAAATTAAGCACTTGTAGAGAGCTGGGGACTACCTATGCCGGTTTCAGAAGGCCAGATGCTTTTGGCAGACACAGCCTGACTCTGCCTCCAGAAACAAGAGCAGTAATACTCAGTGGTGTGTATAATGTTGCAAAGTCTGAACTGATTCCAATGATGAATTATTTCCTCTCCCATCACCAAAAGAGTGATAAAAAATATCGGCCCAGAACACACAGGTAGGTAACTTTCAGTGCACCATTACTGAAAAGTACAAAACAAATCCAAAACCAACAATCATATTACAGGCAAAGGAAAAATTAAAGTCTAATAGGAGCATGTCATATACTATAAGTGGATTCAACAGAAACTGGAGATTTGCAGTATAACTCCAGACATGCTATTGAAGTTTTCTTTGAAAAGATTGTTGCAGTTAGATATAAAATCATGTAGGTTGCTCTTCTGCCCTTCCTGGGGCAGATAAACAATCAAAACAAACACATTTATCTGAGCAATCTGTTAATCCTCTGCATAAATGACATTTCACCATGCAGGTTATATTGGGCTTAGTGTTCCTTGAGCATTGAGAAGCTTAGTGAAGTAGTTCAGTCCTTATCCTGTCAGCACAACCACAAAATCCAATCCATGTTTGCATGTCCTAACGTTACCCAGGAGACAGGGATAAGGGCTATCTTTCGTCTCTCTCTGCACAAAATGCAGCACTCCAGTCCACCTGAATCTCTGCTTCGTGGCAGAAGAGAGTAGGTGAAGAGAGCCTGGCATGGGATTTGAGGCAGAAAAAAGATATATATTCACTTTTCCTTAGGTTAACAGGAATATTCATGAGGCTCTCTTTCTTCCGAAGCAAAGAAGCTCGCTAGTTTGTTCTTTCAGCATTCTAAGCCTGGAGTGGCAGATTCCTGCATAGCTGCTGGTTAGAGGAGGCTGAAGGCTGGCTCAGGGAGAGCACATGCCCTTAAGGGCTTCATGCTGGAGTCAGGGAGGCAAAGTGTTACTGGGGAAAGGTAAGCAGAACCCTTTCAGAAATGCTGCCAAACCTGAAAGCTCAGGGGTTGCTTTACAGAGCATGCCTGCCAGGCACAAGGTGCTGCTCACCTGGCTGAAGAGTTTGGAAGGTGAATAAAGAGAGTGGTCCTGCTGGGATGTGAAGGCATCTGCCCCCAACAGCCTTCCCAAGTGATTTCTGTGAACTGGCCACCTTGCAACTACACACCTGCCTGGCTCTTGTCGTGACCTTTTCTACACATGCTCAGGTTCTGAAACAAAGAGCTTTAAATCTAACAGCAAAAACCTGTTAGATGAACATTCCTAATAACAATTTTGAGTCGAAATTGGGAACATAGCAGGAATTTATTCACCATAGACATGTTCAAAGAAACAACAATTTTCAGATATTTATATACCCTATAACACCCAAGATTTTTTTATAGACACTCCCAAAAGTCCGCCAAATTTATTGCATCATGGTATAAGTGTTTTATTTCTTTTAATTACTACCAGGACATCTCATCTGTCTTTGTTTAATGGATAACCCAAGCTTTATCCAGCTAAACAGTGCTTTATTAAGTTTGCTGTCCTAGTCAGACAATTACTATTGATTAAGTTTTCTGGGGTGTACAAGCCCACAGAGTGGTTCCCTTACTGCACCTGCATTGTATTAATCAAGTTTTCTGGGGTGTATAAGCCTTTAACTCCTCAACTTTTATGTTATATCTTTCATGTTCTATATCATCCAATTCATCTCTAGTTATACAATAACCATCAAACAATTCTTTACTGAATTCTGTTCTTCAGCTATTGATTAAGTTCTCTAAGTGGTATGTGTCCATGGAGTTCCTTTCTGCAGGTGCAGTGAGGTAATTTCTCTGAGTTTTCTCCTGACACTCAGCCAACACAGATCGAAATCAAAACCAGCTGAAATAACACATTCAAACAACCCTTAACTAATTAAACATAGTTCATTATGAAGTTTTTAAAGAATCACAAAACTCCTGGCTAACTACAATAGAACTCTCTGTCAATTCCTTCTGAGTACAGGACTTCACCAGGAAAGGACACTGGCTGAATCTGAGTGCATCCAGACACACAAAGGTTTTATTTGGAAGCATATTTCTCCTCACTGACCCTCACACCATGTTGGTCATTTTTGAATGTTGTATTGGAAGGGCCTGGTTTTGCAAGGTAAACTGCAAAGCCCTGGAAGGAGAAAGAGCTGCCAGAATACAGAAGTGGTCTGACGTGCTCCCCCAAATGCTGGGCTTTTAATTCTGGAAGAAGATCTTGGTGAGTAAGGCTAGTAGAGAAGCTGAGGGGAAAATGAAAAGGTAAAAGAGTTTTTCCCTATAAGTCGCATTGTGTGATAGTAAGGTCATTGCCTCAGGTGTTATCCAGAAAGGAGGAGTTGAAATCTGATTGTCACTCGTAGTGTCCTGAATATGAAGTCAAAAAAGTCATCCAGAGTAAGGCTGAATAGCAATGCTCACTGTGGGGACAGGGGGGAGGCACAGGCCGACCCTTTGCTGAAAGCACCGTGTACATCCTGTCCCACATAGCCACTGCAAAATATCCACACTTTCTGTGAGGAAAATATCACACAGAAAGCACCAAGCTAAAAAGGGAAGAACATAGTGGCTGTGAGAACTGATCTGCTGAGCTTGTCCTGAGACACGTAAGTTGTGTGTGATGCCCCTGAAAGGCTGAATGAACTTTAAGCAGCTGTTTGGCAAATCTGTTCTTCACTGAGGGCACACTCAGTGGGATGGCTCTGTCAATTAGAGGTTGCTGTCTTCCCTTCCTCGGTCCAGGACCTTATCATCAGCATCTCAGTAGGCAGTGGATCCTCCTCTGAAGAAAAAAGAAGACTTGGTTTTGATAGTATGGTCTGGACTAATCTCCCTCTGTCAGGCAACAGTTTTTATTTATCACTGCCTTCTTAAATATCATTATCTCAATCATAGCAATACTATGTATTATTGGTTTAAATACTTGTACAGTAAGGCAAATTATTTTCTAAAAGTAGGAATCTGCTACCAAGTTTATGAAAAGAGGTAGTCAAAAGCTTGTCAGATACTATATATCTAGCACCGATAAAGAAATGTTATTTGGAGCTACCAAAGGTAATTGGTGGTAAAATTTATCTTCATTCCAGTTTTATAAATGAGGTAACTGAGGCATGGAAAATTTAAGTGATTTGTTCAGGGCTGTATGGAAAGCCTTGGCAGTAGCTAGGAGCAGTTTACTAACCTCTAGTCCCAAGCCTTTTAGATGTCTGTCTTCACTACTCTTTCCTGACAAAAACTCAACCTCCATTGCAGATGAGAAAACTCTATGAGAACAACTTCAGGAAGTTTCTCGTAAGCAGCAAACTAATGAATCTTGCTTTTCCTGTGGATTTTCATCCTGAAAGCTGAAATTCTCATCCTCAGCAGACTCCCATGACACCAAATACCCTCTCTTATAGCTCCCCCCTGACACCTGCTTGTCTCCCTGGACCCAGCCATAGCCCCAGCAGCTCTGCTACTGTGAGAGAGCTGCTTGTGATGACTGTCCTTTTGAGGAAGGAGGGGACTTTGGGTCTCTCTCATTTGCACAGCAGCTGACCTTCACAGAAAACCTGTAAGGTCAGCGGTGCCTTTTCAAGTCCTTCTTTGAAATGCAGTTGGACAGGTTCAACAGTCACTGGGAGATCACAGTTTCTCCAGGGAAGCAGGCTAAAGCTTCAGCTAAACAACCTCCCACTGTCCAGAGCTGTGGGAAGCACTGTGAATTTGCCTGTTCAGCAAGCTGCTAAGGGGGGATATTTTGGAAATAATCATGGAAACATACAATGCCTGGGTCGGAAGACACCTGTAAGATCATCTAGTTCCAACCTCCCTGTCATGGGCAAGGACAGCTTTCACTAGGCCAGGTTGCTTAGAATCCCATCCAGCCTGGCCTTGAACACTCCCAGGGATGTGAAATAGTTTCGTTTCTTAGTAGTTACCCTGCTTATCTTCCAGAAAATTACAGCAAGGATTGTGGTGCTGCTTTGTGGATGTTTCTTAGCAGTTTGCCAGCTCCCTATTGAACATGTCACTGCTGGAGGCCACAAAGCCATGACTACCCTCAGCCACAGGCTAGTGGCCATGTGATCAAGTGCCATCTTATCCTGCTACAGAACTTCTTAGGGCAAGCTTCTGGCTGCCCTAAGATTTACCTCTCAGATTTATAGGAGTGGCACTAAAGTACACTGACAACCAGGATTTAATAATAGTAATTAAAAGGCTGTTAATTGTACAGTTGTTTTCACTGCTATTCATAGATTCTCTTGTTTACTGGCTGTCTTTTTTTCCTCGTGCATCATTCAATGTGGCTAATTGCACACCAGCCTGTCCAAGGCAGGGAGCATGGCTGCGTGTGCCCTGGCTGGTATGAAAGAAACAGAACATTTAAACCAAGCCATACAGCTTGAGCAAGAAGCCTCAGAGTCCATCTTATAGCATCAGCAGTGCTGCTTCTTCTGACTACATCACACTGAAAACAGTGCACTGTCTAGGGAGTGCAACAGCAGAGACTACAACAACACTTCAGACATGTTTTCTGAAAAATGAGAAACTTCTTTCCATAGCAAAAATCTACATTTTCTTCTTTTGCACACTTCAGTTGTGACAGTGATTGCAATAGCTGGGGGTGGGGACAGGGGAAAGTCAATTGCTAGAAGGTTGTAAAACTTTAAAACAGAAAACTGTGACCTGACATCTGTGAAGCTGGGAGCAATGGAGCAAAATCCATACACAGATGTCAACTACAGAACAACCATTTGTTGGTGTTGTCTATACGTGCCATCACGTACTCTGATGTCTTTTTTCTCTGTGAAAATATGAAATGACCATGGAAAAGAAAACCAAGATCACAGGATGCATCTACTGAGGTATACCTGGGAGACAAAGGAGCATGTGAACACCAAACTGCAAGGTTTTGCCTAAGCATCCTCTGAAATCTTAAATATGACTCTTTTCACCTGTACAGACTGTGAGGTTTTATCTCCTTTATTTTTTTTTTTTTAATCTCTTTATCTCACTTCTACTACTTTTCATTGTTTCCTGATTATTCTTCCACTGTGCTCTCTTGCCTCTCCTCTCCCATCCTCATGGCCCCAGTGCACTGCAGGATGTCCTCCTCAGCAAATGGTGCTAATCCTCACCTCCCACTCTACCTGCAGTTATTGCCCAGTAGGAAGCAGGACATTCAAATGGCAGAGAGACCTCCATCATGCAAAGGGACAGGTTTAGAAATGAGATTCAGAGAATAGAAAGTTCAGAGGAAGCCTCTGCTGAGTGAGATCCTTGACACAGAAGAGTGTTGCACTGCAATAAGGCAAAGAAGGTGCATTGACTCCTCCTTTTGAGGAAAAGCCTTTCTGAGTGAACTTGTGATAGGGTTGCCTACAAGAGAAGGGGTTTGATTGAGTGACAAAGGCAGTCCCTTCTAGACACATTTTTCTTTACTGCCTCTCACATATCATCAGCACACACAGATTTGCATTCTGGGACTTCACCATGGGAAAGTCAAAACCTTAGGTGTCATTACTCTTCTAGAGCTTTACCCTAATCTCTTGAATTGCACCCGTCAGTAGAGCAGAAATCCAAGCCCTAGAATTACACAGTCATCCTAAACTGTGCTATCATAGCTGGGAACTGAGGACTAGTCTGCACCAGACCTCTTTTCAAGGTGCACTTCAACACTCAAAACTGAAGACACTGTACCATCTAGACCCACAGAGAACTAAACTGTGCTTGAGTACAGCAAAGCTTGCCCTGCTGGCTCCAATCTCTTGCCCAATGATAGCAGCTTCAAGTGGTCCTGATGGATTCTGCAGGATCCATTATCTGTCATCTATTTCAAGGGTCATCTCGGTAGATGTCTTTGAAAGATATTTTGTATAGAATCAGCTTCATTGCATGACTCCCTTTTTAGTTGCTTTGGGTCACTCGTAGTTCACAGCCATCCCTGTCATCCATATGTCCGCCTCAGCCATGTGCATGCCAATAAATGGAAAGACAATGCTGGATTGATTATCTTCTGCACGATGGTGACACAACGCCCTGTCAGCCTTCCTGCCTCACTCTGAATCACAGACAGGCTCAGTAACCACTCACATGTGTCAGGCAGATAAACAGTTGTATCTGCCTGCTTAGAGGATGAAAACCATGGAGTTTCATTCCCTGCTATTGGCAAATGGCACTCATCGTTTTGCTCTAAGAGCTTTTTCCAGCACAGCATTTATTACTAAGTAACCCTTACCCCACCTGAGAATGCCCAGAATGACTCACGCAATGTGCCAGTTGCCTCTGGCACACCTTAGAATGGTTGGTTAAAGGCCTGCACTGCTCCCCAGCCCATTGCCCTGGAGTTTTTCATCTCAGAAACAGATGAAACTAGGATGACTTTCCTCTTCGAAAAATAGCCTGTACTAGAAGCAGAAGCAAATTCTTAGGATACTGTTTCTAATTGCTCTTTCAACATGCTATTGTTTGGGTTTTTCATAAAACTTTTACCGGATGTGGCTTCTTTCTTAGATACTCCTTTCTCACATTTCCTTTTTAGAAAACTAAGTGTCATTTAGCCACACTTTGTGGGCAAATATTTGTTTCCATTTCCTTTTATTTCATAAATACTAACATTAGTTTGTCATCCAGCTTGGGGCTTTTTGTTTTCTTTTTTACAAAAGAAAGTGAAAAAAAGCAGGATGATGTTGAAATTAATTTCTTTATGACTGTTTCTTTTACTGGTATTTATTTACCTTCCTCAATATTAAAAAAAAAAAAAATGGGGATAAAGTGGTTTTTTGCATACCGTTTGCCTCTGGTTTTCCTTCTTTTTTGTTTTCTTCTTTTATTTTTCTTCAGTTTTGTACTTCCTCACTATCCACAAGAGACATGTGAATAAAACATCACCAAAAAGCCAAACAGATCTTCTTTTGGCTTAGGCAGCTTGAACTCTCCCAAACTGAATTTAGAATAATTATTGCTAAAGCATCTTGTGAACTGAGGTGGTTCAACTGATAGAGAATTTAAAGGCAAGATATCTTTGAGGGTTAGCAACCATGGAGGTTGCACAGCTCTCCTTTCTCTTTCACCCTCTGTAGTCATGTACAGAAATCCACGACTTTTGTTCATTCACTGGTCAAAGATTCACTGGATAACGATTTACTGTTCATGAATCTTTAAGCCATTTGCTGCCACTTACTGGATAACTAGACATCCTGCTTCATAAAAAGGAAAAAAAAAAAAAATCAGAAGTGGGCCTACAATGAAATTCAAAGTAAGGCATCACCTTAAGCCTGTGCCAGTGTAAGAAAAATGTCAAGGGCAAAATGAACATTAAAGTTGTTCCACTCACTGGAGACCGGGTTCTTCGTTAATGAGTTACAGCTATAAAATGCCTGTAAACTGCACCGCCCCATTTCACTTCCTCCTCCTCCTCTGCCCTGCTCCATACTGGCTGTGTGAATCTCTTGGGAGTGGGAGTAGGCAATTGGAATACCAAAGAGAAAAAAAGTTTAAAGCATTGGCAAAAGAGTAGGAGATAAAATAACACCTACCAGGAAGAGAGGATACATTTTCTTACCTTTTTCATTTTATTTCCATGTGATTTTATTTTCTGAGGATACTAGTACTGATAGCATCGCTATTTCCTCAATGAAATGAGAAGTTAATTTTATTTAGGTGTATTTGGAGGGTTTTAATACTAGTTGCCATTAAAAAAGAGATGGCTAAAAGAACATTAGATGCTGCAAAGCCAAATGTTTACAAATAATAGATAGGACTAAAGGGATAGAAATAAGAGATATCATTTACACTACAGTCTGTTCTTTAGTCACACAAGCACATACTGTTTTGCTGGAATTGCTGCCCAGCTGGGAATGGGAGGGCGAGCTACATGAACATTTGGTCTATCCTCAGTTTTAAGTCCCTCTTCCCTTGACTACTACACACTAGTGAGACCCTGATCTGAGGGCAGAATTATTAACTTGTTCCCAGGCTGTCCTAAAGAAGTGTTATCCTGTTATCAAAGCATGCCACAACCACAAAATAATTCATTTTTAGCATTGCCTCAAAGTGAATTGCTGTGAATTTCTCATTTCACAGCTGACAGCTGAGATGCAATCAGAGATGTCCACAATATTTTCATGAAGGAAGCAGCCAGCTCTCAAGCAGGCAGTCTGGCAGAGTGAAACACTAGCAGTAGCCACTTTGGAAAAGCCTAGTTTTAGCAGTGTGTCCAAAACTTCTGTGACAGAGCCAAGGACAGAGCACAGTTCTGCATTGCAATACCTGTTTTCTTGGCTATGCTTCTTTTAGCTCCCTAAATAACATGGCCAGGGTCCAACAGCTTCTATCAGTCAATAAACCTGATCTATCCCCAAAACAAGTCTGTGATGTCCATCAGCTGAGATGGAAACTCAGGACAATACCAAGTGATCAATATTTAACACTTTCAGACTGGGTATCACCAGCCAGGTTTTGAGGTTGGAATAGAAAAACCTCATCTGCCTGGAAACCTCCCTGACAGGTCAGGAGATGCCAGATCCTGCTTACTGGAGAAACAAACCAGTTGAACTGGGCAAGCAGGGAAGATCTTAGGCCAGTTCAACTTCCCCAAATCATTCCCGTTTATTATTACGTTTTAATGAAATGCAAAGTACAAAGACTAGGATATGAAAAATGATTACTTTGCTGTTCAGTGTTTCCTGTTGCACAGAGGGATTTAAGGTACAAAAGAAGATCCTTCACCCTCATGGTGTGACCAGTAACCTACCCATGCTTCTGTACTGCTTTCTGACTTTCTCACCAATCCTTCCAGCATTTCTAACAAATATGTTTTGTTGTTTTTAGCAGCAGAAAATGTTGAGAAATGAAGAAATGAGAAACTTTGACATCAGGGTCACCCTGTAGCACCAAAGTTGTCTCTAGTTCTACGAACACACAATTTACCTAAGAACAATGTTAAGAAACTGCAAAAAGCGAAGCCTTCTGAAGCTGAAGGAAGCGTAAGCCTAACACATGCTAGACTTGTCCCAGACTGGTTTACATCCCTCACCTCCATTAAGTGGAAGAGCATTCAGAAGTGAGGCATAACCAGGGAAGGAGCCTCCAGGGCCATAATGCTGAACTTATTCATTAATTCTTTCATTTATTCATTGTCTAGCCTTTTCATAGACCAGAAAAATGAACACAACTGCGTGGTGTTTTGCTGGTGCTGTGCATGCACTGGCCATGGACCAGCTAAGGACCAATGCCCCAAGCTCTCTTCTACTGCCTTCACAGCTCCAAGAAAGAGCTTTCCCAAGGAGCAGGGAGGCGTCTGCTGCCTCGCCTGCACTGCCTGCACAGGCAGGGAGGAAGGCAGGAATGCTGCACTGTGGCTTGGAAACAGGAGATAGGGAGATAACAGCAGCTGCCCGTGGGTATGTGGGGTGAGGGAGCTCCTTTTTCCTCAGTCCTTGGTGTCTAAGTGAGGACAGCCTGCGCTTTGAATACACCTTGCTCAGGGTGGCTGTTTGGAGACAAAAATCTCCATGTTCACACCGAGAAGTGGTGTTTGAGCTTTTCCTGAAGGCACAGTGTTTTTAATGTAGCTGGCCTGTTTCTGGTCATAAAGTGGAGTAGGTCTTACAACATCACAAGTTTTATTGTCTGTTGGCTGCAAAGAAAGTGGCACACTTTCTACTCACTATGTGGGATGCTGCATTTCATGCCTTACTTTACACTGACCTCACTCACAGTATGATCAGAGCACTATGAAAAAAAATTTTAAAAATCCAAACACTCAGCTCTCCTAAATCATCCTCTATTTACATTTTTTACTACTTTTAAAAGTAAATATTGAGTGAAAATACTGCAACTCTAATGAGCTTTAGCTTTTCCTTCTGCGAAGGATGTAGCAGAAAAATTACTCCTAGTGGGGAGAGGCCACGGTGTCCAAGGGGAACAATATGTCCATTGCGACTCCCGCTCTGTAATTTCCTTAGGAAATGAGTTCTGCCAGCAGATGCCAAAGGTAAACTCTACCATATGCCTGACACCACATCCACCTGGTTAACATATTAGGATCAAAATAGAAGAGATAGCACATACTAATGTACAGCTATCCAAAGACAGAAAAAAAGGATAAGGAACAACCTAGCTGGTTAGAAGTTTCTCTGTGCATCAGTTATGTTTAAATTTCAGATTTATATGCAGCTACAGTAGCACAGAGGCTCAGGGACCACCGGAAGGATGCATTACCTACAGAAGTCACTCACAGTGCTGGTGTTTAGAAGAAGCCCGAGGGAGTCGGTTTCTGCAGTGATATCACACATGCCACAAGAAACTATTTCAAAACCGCATGAGGTCTGACACCACAGCCTGTCCTCCTGCAGCTCAGGCACCGGTGTGAGTGTCTGGCTTTATTAAAACTGCAGACATCAAACTGGCTGCCATGTCTGTCCAACTGTGTTTAAAAACCCCCTGACAGAAAGGAAGGTCAGCACTAACTAGGTTGGATACAGCTCTGGCTATGGATGTGCTATGAGCTCCAGATGCAAGTTGCTGCAAAGCCAGAAGCAGATGCATTCAGCCTTTCCCAAGGCTGAGCTTAAAGGCCAGATGAAAAGACAGATGCAGTCTTTTAGCTGCTGCAGCTTAGTGTGTGTGGCCAGCAGAACTTGGACTCAAAGCTCCGATCTGAAAGAGGTCCCGCTGGTTGGCTGTGCAGGGCTGGGCTGTGCAGAGCAGCACATCTGTGCAGCCAGAGCCAGCAGACGGGAACTGCTGTGGATATTGGGAGCCAGGACACAGACACCTGCTATTCCCAAGACCTCCAGACCTCTGAATGTGGCCCTGGGTTTCTCTGCACCTGGGACATTAGGTGAAGGAGAAATTTTACAGGCATGGGACAGCAATGTTTTGTTAACCTGTGTGACTAAGAATGGGGTGTTTGTCTTATATTTTCTACTTGAGATAACAGCTTTCCTCCAGCAACTGCTTTCCTTTAGTTCTGGGTGGATTAGTTTGACTGTAACAAGCAAAATATAAACAGAAGTTATCATTTCTCAAAACAGTTTTCTTCTACCTTATTTGCACTTGGGGGTTCTGACTTTTAAACAACTCTTTTCCAGCACAGATTGTGCATATTCTCTTTTTAACAAACATATGTGCATATATACGTATATATGTGTCCAAACACATATATACAAATATTTACACACATATACATGCATATTCCTTACAGCTTTCATTAAACTGCAAATGCTAGTTCTTTAATACTTGTGTATATGTAATGTCCTATGTGCTGCTACAGCTCATTATTGATGACATATTAGTCTTCATTTTCTTAGATTAGATTTTCAAGTTCCTCTTCTTTGCCATTTCTGATCAGTTTTAAAATACCAATAAATGTCCAAAATGCAGCAGGAACATTGTATGGGTCATCCTCTATTCTTTACAGCTGTTTTAGAGGAGTAAAATATCTTTGAAATTCTTGAAATGTTACAGATTTTGATTTCTATTTGTTGCTTTCCCTTTTTTTTTTTATTTTGCCCTAGACTAATTCCATTTTGATCACCTTCGGTAAAAAAGTAGACCTGTCAGAATTAACATTTCAGGAAAAAAGTAATATATGATTATGCATATTTCCTCTATTTATTCATTCCTATGAAATAATTAATTGACTATTTCTACAAGTCAACAACTAATGAAAAAATTAGATAGCATTACAAATCTGAGCATTAATACTGACCAACAGGTCACACACCATTTCAGTATTCTACATGAGCCTTTACACTGAGAATCAGATTTCTACTGTGGATTTCTGCTGTTATACTTTTTGCAAATATTCTTGACGGGATAGACCTAATTCTTCACAGTTATTTCCAGGCCTCGAATTTCAAAGGAAAACATGCAAGACAAACAGAGAGCTATTAATTTAGGAATTTTCATCTCTGTAAACATTGGTCAGTCGTTTTTCTTTTACAAGAACTTGTATTTTAAAATGGAAGCAAAATAACAAACTAAATTTATATCAAACTCAGATACATATACAGACAATGCTTTGTAATTTCTTTTAATTCTGAGGGCAGGAATATGATCATAGTGATTATTTTGTAGGTTTGTGTCTCTAAATCTCTTTACAAACATGTTTTAACGCAGAACATTCAGCTGATCACCACCAACTGCCCTTGATCTTGATGTTTCCTATTGATAAATCATTTCCGTGGTGGAACTCTGAAAGCACCCCCAGGTGCTCCACCTTAGACAGAGTCTCTGAGGCCACATCAGTTACAGAGATGTGACTGGGGTGTCCTTACTCCTTGGAAAGTCCCAGCTGCCTTGCTGCATGGCAGGCAGCCCTCCAGACTCTGGCTAACTGTATGTTTGCACAAGGACTCCTTGAATTCCTCCTTCTACGGGTGACTCATATGACAAGAATTCAGCCTTACCATAATTCATGCTCAGTTGCCTTTATAACTTGTCCCGTAATTAACTGATGCATGCAAGAAACCTGTTCTCCTAGCTGTTCAAAAAGTGGCTGTGCAACATTAATCCACAGACTCTTACTGTATCAACAGCCACCAGCACAAATTATTTCGGCTGCCTGACTTGGATCATTTTGGTCAGAAGTGAAGTCCCTGTGTATAAAGAAACATTGTTTCAGGCCAGCCTCTGCTATGAGCACAAATACATATTTAAAGCCAGTTTAAGAGAGTTCCCAAAATGTCATGGGACACTGAAGTCTCTCTGCATCCTGAGATGATGGGCAGTTATCTTAAAGAACAAACAGTTCTATTTTCTGGGGCTGAACTTGTGTATTTGTTAAAACATGGAGCCCAAGCCAAAATAGCGACTATCAATACAACCAGGTAATAACCCTGGGTCTCTGCCTTCAGGACTCTCCTCCCAACCTCTGCTTTTGTACAGTGTCATTGAATGTTATTAGCCACACATCGTAGTTAGGTCTAGAAATTACTGCATTTCACTTATGAAAAACATAGGATGTTATAGTTTTATGCTGTCTTTTATTCTCGGAGAAAGCCTGGCAGGCCTGTCTGTTCCCCACCCCATGCACTTTTCCCTGCTGCCCTCACAGTTGTGCCAACAATGACTGTGCCCGGCAAACTGGATCAGTGAGCCCATCTTTTAACTGGCTTAAAAGAGCTCAAAAAAAAAAAAAAAACCCACAAAAAAATTCAAAACAAAACTCATCCAGAGCTGCACTGCTCACAAAGAAAATGTAACATGAAACTACAGCCTCCCTCAACCCCTCCCTCAAAATAGTCTCAGTTCTTTGATGAATGAAATACACTGAGTTTTTGCACTGCAGCTGTTTTAATTCTAGTTCAGGATGGAGAATGTCAGCACATTGGGTTTTTATAAAAGAACAGAAAATCTGTTTCCGTATTGGGGTCAATTAAACAATTGGTGCTCTTGCAAAGCAGCAAAACAATACTTTTAATGGCAAAAAAATGAAAATAGTGATTCTTAGTGGTATTCTTCATCCCTATACATTCTTTTTCTCAAGACTTCCCTTTTTCCTTTCTTTTTGTTTACCTTGTGGAGGGAAAGAAAAGTTTGAAAACACGCAAGCTCCCTATCAGACCTGCCTTATCTCATCTTAATGGTTTCCTTGTCTTGGTCAGAGCTGGAGCTGAGTGGAAGCCACGTGCCTCCAGCCGCTCCTTTGCTGCCTCCTGAGCAGCCAGGGAGAGGAATGCTGGCATCTCACAAAAAACCAAGCACAGAAAAACCTGAAAATCTTCTCACCTGCCTCACTCTCACAAGTGTGACTCCTTGCATCAGAGAAACAGTGCTCTCCTTTTGGCTGAAAAATTTCCTTAAGCTCTCTTGTTCTCCTAAAATAATCACAGGTTAGCTCCACATCTCTGTCCTCCAGAGTGTCCCAGTTACAGCCCCTCTCTTGCAGCCTCCAGTACACTTTACCTCCTCCACAGAACTGTATGTCCCTTTACGCATTCACCAGAGACCATCAGGCACCAGGATGTCCTCATGCCCACTCCACCTACAGCCAGAACCTTCAAAGATAACTGCAAACCCTGGGCATTCCTCCCCCAGCCCTTAGGCAGAAAACAGAAAACACAGAGATGCCAGATGCTGCACACACCCACACCCTCCATACATCCACTGGTCACTCTGATATCCAGCATCCCTGATTGGAACCCATTCCCAATCTGCTGCCCCAAATTTCATGACTCTGGGCAGCCAGAGCCATGCCATGGCTCTGAAAAGATTATCTGCAAGCAGAGGCACATGTTCATATGAGAAATTTGTAAATCTGCACATTAATTCATTCCAAAATTATTGTAAGATATCACACGTGGAGCTGTGAAGGATTTAGCAGCCAGAAAACAATGACAGTGTGCCTCTGCTGACAGCTGGAGCAACAAGTCTGAGGAATCAGCTTTGGCCATCTTCTCTCTGATCCTAATGCCTCCTCAGGTGCAGACAAAGATTTTGGGTGGGTGTGAAGCCCAGCACAGGCAAGGGGAGAGTAGACTACACCAAAGTCCAAAGTAGGCAGTGCACTGGGCTTTGTTTTGCTCTGGTTCAGGCATGCTGAACTTGGTTTGCTATGGTCATCAAAGTTGCCTTTGCTCCACCTAGTTCTGTGTAAGGAAAAAAGAGACCCAAAGGTCAAGCTTCTCAATGTGTATCCCAGAACAAGGAGTTCTGCATGAAATTGATGGAGTTTGGAAGTGCATCAACATGGAAATGAGGACCTTTTACCTTCCAGCAAGAAAGAAAACATCTTCCAGAGAAATATTTAACTGCCTTTGCCTTCAGACAGCCATTCCAATGTGAATGAGGATGTGCTTATTTTGGCAAGACTCTCCTAAACTGAGCTGTTTTGTGTGTGGTTAGGGGTGTTGGATGCAGGCTCAGTAATTTGCTAGTGGCTGCTTGTGGTAGGTAGTTCTTGGGAAGAGGGTGACTACACAGCCAAAATGTAGGTCACCAGTGGGTGGAGTTCGCAACTTCCCTGCTCTGCTGCAGTCAGGATGCAGAAGTTACTTCTCCAACAGAACTTCAAAATATTGATGAAGGCTGAAAGCTGGACCACTAACTATAAGTCCCTAGGATGATAATTTAATCGGTTACTTGTTTACGAATGATGCTGTTTAATGTCCACTCTGTTCCTGGGTTTTCTGTTAGCTAGGAGAACTTCCATGTGCAAGGACATAGGTCTTACTCTAGTGTTTAAATGTGCACGGGCCTTTGTAGTTAATAAACAAAACAAATTTTGGTAACACAGTTGAAGACCATTAGTCACATTTTCAAAGTGTCTCCTTCCTATCACACTCATGGCATTTCAGAGCAATCTTTTGGCTCCTCAGTTCCAGTGGCCATTCAACTTGCAGGGCTTTGCAGCAATGATGGGTGAGAGCCACGGGGTTTCGGTTGTCTGGTCAAGCACTCAGCAAGAGCAGTCAGGGGAGAGCGCTGTCTCAAATGAGCGTTTTCTCAAATGACCCTTTAAAATCAGCTCTATATAGCAATGTGCCAGTCTTTATTCTCCCTAAAGCATGTATTTCAGAAGGAAAAAGACAACCCTCAAACCTTAATAACTTTTCTAAACAAGAAGCCAGAACAACACACCCTTTTATGTTTTATGTTTGCACAAGCTCCATAGCTGCCTTAACTCCAGGCTAAACCACTGCTATATATCTGCATAATCTTAAACCTTAGCAAATTAGAAAATAAATATATATGCATATATATGCATTTGAAATAGCACATTCTTCTCCAGGCCTTCTCTCTGCGTAACTGCTGAGATTGTCTGACAGGGATATTCCTTGCAGTCTTATCACACAGATCCATGGTGAAAAGGTTTCAGCAGTTTGCAGTGCAGATTTACCATCAGACTGTCACTGGGATACTTTAGAGGGATTTGTGAAAACCAACTGTCCCTGGAGGAGATTGCTGGAGGAGCAGAGGCCTCCTCTGCATGTACTATCTGCACAGACATGGGGTTACTGCATATAGACCTTTGATACACCAAATATCTGACTTTCTGCCTAAAAACCAGTAGCTTCTGTCTTCTTTGCCCACAGGAAAAGTGTCCAGACCAGTTGGATAGTGGCCTGAGTGATATCTCTGGGCGGTGTACTGGTAGGACTCATGAAACAAAGCTGGTGAAGATATCTGGTGCTGGAAGTTTTAAACAAGCAAGACTTTCATTTTGATCAAGTCATGTAAACAAAAGCTTTTGCCATACTGCCTCATGTTTGCAGTTTGCTACCCTGTGGAAAAAGGGTTAAGGATTGTAGGCAAAGGTATTTCATTTAAAGAAAACACTACAGGAACCACCAGCAACCCTACATCAAGATATGTTCTAATGTGTGTGCCTGTCCTTGCTGTTGGCTCTGATTGGCCTGAATTACACAATCACCAATCAGAATAGTTCCTTTGAAGGGCAGGGATGTGCAGTTCATGAGACCTAAGATGGAAATAAAATAGCAACAACACGGCCAGCATAGACTAGCCAAAGAGGACAACTAAGAAATTTTACAGGTGAAAACACAGGTGTCCCAGAAGAGTAGGTACTGTGGGATGAAGCAGATAGCTGTCACTTGCATCCAGGTGGCCACATTCCACCTGGGCTGCACATTAGGTATCTGCTTTTCTGGATTGGGCTGTATAGAGAATTTACACAGGAAATATGAGTTAGAGTAGGAGATCAGTCTCCGATTTTCCACCTCCCAGTTCAGTGCCTTAACCACAGGTGCCACCTCCTGCAGGGGCTCTGACCTCATATGGATGCTGGAGTTCTTCCAAATTAGCAGTGATACCAGAACGGAAATAAGCCCTTTCAGCACAAAATAAACATGAATAGTCCATAAATGCTAATGATACAATTTAAGTGTCACTGTGTTCAGTGAATTCACCCTCTCACCTCCAAGTGCTGGCAGCTGAAGTTTCTTTTTTCTAAGATCAAACATTGATTACTTTAATGGGCTTGGTCTCTAATCTGTCTTAACACTATGGTTAATATCTGGCAATTATGATAGATTAGCATCAAAGGCTAATTTAATGACTGAGGTAACTCTATTCACAACAGCCACGATGTAGTTCAACGTAAAGATGTTTGCTGTCAAACAAAGGTTTTCTATTATAAACGGGTATGTTACTATTAATGCTGCTGTATAACATCCAGGAGTAGCTGGTGAGCCCTTTGCTACTTCCAATATCAAGTAACTAAACCACACAGAAGTTAAGGCTTTAAATGTAAAAAGTCTTAAAAAAACAAAAAGGTGGGTAAAGAAAGAGGAAAAACCTACAACGTTCTGCCTCTTCTTGCCTTCCCATCATGATCCTAGCTTTGTTTGTAGTTGTTCTGCCTGTCCATTCAGTACATAAATGGCCAGCCAAAGATTAAAGTCAACAGGATCAGATTTCATAGGATGCTTTGGTATCTAAGGAATGATGGAAGGGTGAGACAAGATACAGAAAGGAATTTAAACCTCATTGAAAAATTACAAGAAAGAAGATCTTCAGCCTGAGAACACACAGTATGAAAAAAGAGGATACACAGATTTTATTCATATATGCATGGTCCATTAAAATGACATTCATTGAAATACATCATTAAAAATGACCCCAAAAGTTCAAGGTTCCTTAACTGATGATGATTCTGTCTCACAAACTGCAGGCACTGAAATACTGCACAATTTCCATCGAGCTGCACCCAAGAAGTCACTATGACAATACACACGCAGTATTTTAAGCACAATATTCCATAGCAGCACTTTTTAATAAAAACATTTTCTGCTGTTTCTACTGCCTATATTTCATGAAAGGCTAAGCAGAAATCATAGCTGTGTGTACAGATACTGAAGCCCAGGACAATGGCCAAAGGATGGATTTCCTCTTCTATTTTATGATGTTTTGATCAGTACACAGACCTATTATTTTTCCATGTTACTTAATAGTGATCAAATCCCACAGTACAGGGACAGAAGAGATCTTTGACCTGTTGTTTTCCGCGATTCTTCATAAGCTGTTTAATGAAAGCGTTATATCACATCACTAATGCTGGATTTCCAGTATGCATTGATGCCTTTCAGCATTCAACCTGTGGCTTCTAGACTCTCAGTGTGATGATTTAGCTGTTACTGGGGACAGTGCTGCTAAGGCTGCCACATTTCATCTGCTTCATAAGTAAATTTCACAGAGCCACAGAATCACAGAGGTCTTCCATTCCAATCTCCTTTCCTAGAGAAATGCCTCTTTAGGGTTTGAATACCTCCCAGGAAAGTCTCCACAACCTCTCTGGGCGGCTTGTGCCAGGGTTTGATCTTCCTCACAATAAAGGAAGTTCTTTCTTATATTTAAACAGAGTTTGTTGTATTTCAATTTGTTAATATTTCCTCTTGTCCTTTCACTGGGTACTACTCGTGAGAGTCTGACTCTGTTATTTGTTATGTCTTTCTATTATATTTTATGTCATAATACAACATAATATGTCACAATGTTATGATGTGAATATTAGACATGTTACTATCTTTCATGTCATGTTATTATGTCGTTGTTATATTTCCCCATCAGGTATTTCTCTGCATTGATAGGACATCCTGCCTCACCACAAAACCCATTTATTTACACAATTTGTTTGCTTTCTCTCTATGGCCTTGGTGGTTTCCTCAGTGCTGGCCCTAACTCCAGCATGCATTTGACCTCAAGGCCCACCCTTTCTCCTTAAAGTTACTTGAATGCATCAGTGCTTCATGGAACTGTCCTTACAAACACAGTGCAAGATCAAATTTCAGGAACGACATGGTGGATAAGAAAACACTGTTTTAGCTAAGTTTCTTCTTCTGCTCACACTGAAGCCCATACGCCTTTTGAATGTAGAAAAGGAAATTGTCTTCTCCTTTTGGCAAATCCTGTAAGAAAGGTTCTGTGGGAAAGGAAGAAACAAGAGGTGGAATATAGATGCCACTTCATCACAATTTCAAGCACTTGGCCCTGGGAAGCAATCCAATCCATGTGACATATTGCTCAGACACTCTGTACAGTCACTGCAGAGTAATCAAGTTCAGACACTTCCCCCTCTCCTCTGACAACATACCACAGGGACTGTGTGCACCCCAGCAGCAGCTCAGTCTGCTTAGGTGTGTTGTTTGCTTCCTTCTCAAACAACATATAGAACTTGGGAAAAGGCTATGTCCCTTCATCCATTTGGAATTGTGGCCACAGAGCTCCCTTCAAGGACAGGTGCAAGGGAGACCACAGCTGAAACTTACACAGTCACTGTCCTTGAAAGTATAGGAGTTAGAGGCTCTGTTTTTAAGAATCTGCGTAGCCCACAGACTGAGCCCTATGTCAGAAGACAGCTTTAACCAGCTGGGCAGAACCCCCTGGGTGAACAGATTCACAGCTGCCCTTTGGAAGCCAGACAGAAATTGAAATCTGCGGGACCAGACAAAAGCTGGTCAGAGGGATCCTCGTGATAGCCTAGAAGCTGGGTTGCTTTGCTTATGGCAAAGCAGAACTGATGTTCAGGTGCTGCTTTCTGCATCAAACGACTCACCATGGGATAAATCTTGCCTCTTTTCTGCCACTGACATGATATCCTCTTCTCCAAACACATCAATCTTTTAAAAACTGACTGCAGCCTCAAATCCCCACCTCCAGCTGTCACTGCTTTGACTGTGAAGCTTCCTGGCACTGTACTTGAGAGGCTTCTCTGCCTTCTTCTGATCCCAAGAGCTTTATAAGCTGTATTGACTCAGTAAACTCAAGCTATTTAAAACTATTGATGCTTGGTGGTAAATTCAGGCACTTAGAAGTTAGGAAATAATAGATCTGTGCAATTGCAATTTTGTTCTCTTTTAAATTTATTTTGTGCTGTCCTATTAGTGAGAACACAAATTATTTTCTTTAATTATGGTTCTGACATTAAAATCAGCTCCATCCTGAGAATGCACAGAGGGGAAATAATTACAGTGGCACAAGCAGTAAAATAATTTCCTTGCCTAAGCACTTGTCTTTTTAATCTAATAATGGTGAACCAGTCTTCCTCCCACCCTTCCTCTGTCACTCCTCTAATTTCTCCCTTCCTTCCTCTCTCCCTCTCTTCCTTCCTATCCATAGCACCTCTCCCCACTGAAATATCAGCAGCATTTGCAGCTCTGAACCTTGTATATTGTATCTTGAACTGAGATTAAAGACTGACAGTAACCACCAAGGAAAGCTACACCCTTAAAGCCGTGGGGAGTTTGCAGAGCCCTGGGTCAAGACCAAAGGAGTGTCATTGTAAGGTCTGATCTGATACTCCTCCCATGTGCAAACATCAGAAAACTTCTGCTGTATGTGTTGCTGCTGACACACACTGTAATTAGGTATCAGGGCCACAGACCATATCCATTTGATGTGAGTCTGTCCACTTCTTTTTGCTTAGGAGTTGAAGAGTGAGAAAAGGTTTATATCATTTTATGATACAGTATCATTTTATGTCTGGAGAAACTCTAAAATAGGAGCATGTGTGCTGAGTGAAGGAGGCAACCTAAAATATCTCTCTCAAACTTCAGGTTTTTTCCCCTCAAAATACAGTCTGAGTGTCTTTGTTCTACACTAAAAAATTTCAATGTTTTATGCTTGGAGAAGGAACACATATTCAGTTGGCAACATGTGATTTTCATCAGCAAAGACATTCCTGAACACTTATTTTTCTGAGTAAATAGGTTAGCTAGTTTGACTTACAATTAAGTACATACAGCTGTACTCTTAAAGCACCTTCCTATCTCAAAATCTGTGGGGAATACTATAGGTTAAAACCTAAGATCTGTGAAACAGCTTGGAAAAAAAGTAATAATAACATTATAAAAAACAAATATTGATAAAAAAATAATGTGGACCTTAAATCCGCTGTTCATTACATTCATTACTTCACTTCTTCCCCAACATGTTCCATTTGTAGTGTAATTAATGAGTCTTTTATCTTGAGGATTTTTGTTTCTTGATTAGCTGTTTTGTATAGATAAAAGCTTAACACAGTTCACAGTTTGCATGGTTGTCAGCTTTGTGCTCTCTACCAAGCTCAGCTGTTTGATTCAGCCATCAGGATCAGAAGTCATCAGGAAGGATCTCATGCCCACTCAATTTCAGTTCTCTACTCTCCCTGGTAACGTATTTATACTGGATTATTTAGGAAAATAATTTTATATCAAGACGTATATCCTTGTATTAAGTTTGGTCAAAGCAGGCAGTAGCTGAAAGAAGGTGATAGCAGGGACACAGGCATAGAGGTGATCACACGAATTTACTTCCCCTGAAATGGTGGTGTGTTGCTTGTTGCATGCTGGTAGAGAAACAGATGGGAAAAAAACATCAGATAGGCTTGGCATTTGATTGCTCCTTTGCTTCCAGAGCTGTCACACCCAGCAGTGACTCCATGGGGTGCTATTTCCTCTGGGAGGGCTCCTGATGCCAGCTCAAATGCCTCACAGCTATCTGACAAAAGGTGTTGAAGTGGTGCAAAATCCTTCTGCCAGTTCAAGTGTGCTCAAAAGAAGTTTGAAGGAGCAGTTTTGTCCCTAAAGGCTTTATTTTTTCTTTTTTTCCTGATCATGTGTAATCTGTCCTTGTCCAGATGGCATTAACATTACTATCCTGGGTAATTCAACAGAAAAACAATCATGAGTTCAGAGCAGACCTGCATTAGGGTAGTTAGGGGGTGGTTATCTTAACCAGAGCAGATCCATGTCCTGACATACTCTAAAGTGTCTCTATGTGCAGAGGACTCCAAAGTCACCAGAAATAGATCTTATTTCAAGTTCTTCCAACAATTGTCACCTTCACTTTTGGTAAGTTGCTGAATCTCTTTGTGCCCCTCTTCTAACTGGAAAAATGGGAATAATTTACTTTTCCATGTAATGAGGTAGAAAGCGTTGCTACATATTCATGTACAAACAACTCTTAGCTCCTCAGTATTAACACATATCTATTAATCTGTTCAGGAGCATTTTGTTAGTCTCAGGAGATGCAAAAACTTTTGCTTATGCTATTGCATGTGTGGGAGTAGACCAGGATTAACTCTCCTGAAGTTAATAATAAAACCAGGCTGAGTAAATGCAGACTCAAACCCTCCCAGTGATGAAACACCCTCAACTCTCTCTCACAGGAGCTGAACTCTCTTGAGCCGTTTTCAGAATCTTTACAAACTCCTGTGACAAAAGACAACCGTTTCATATTTTCACTCCTTTGGGAACCTGTACAGATCTAACATTGCTAAATCTGAGCTGTTTCTCAGATTGAAAAGTTGAAAGTTGAAAGTTTAATTTTCTAACATGGAGAGCAGTTCGGTTTCCAGTCTGGATGTTTTACCCCCATGCACAGACACTTTAATCTCATTAGAGAACATGTAATCTGCAGTAAGAAACGTGAAAATAAATGTTACACAGACAAGTCCAGAAAGTTACAGAGGAAGTGGTATTAATGGGCTTTTATATTTTCCCCAATGTGTTCTAGAATCTGTCCTGGTGTGCATCAGGCACAGCATCGCCAGCCAGGCAACGGAGGGGATTGTCCTGCTCTGCTCTGTGCTGGGGCAACCTCACCTTGAACATTGTGTGCAGTTTTGGGCACCACAATATAAGGGTATAAGACTATTGGAAAGTGTCCAAAGGAGGGCCATGAAGATGGTGAAGGGCCTTGAGGGGAAGCCTAATGAGGAGCAGCTGAGATCACTTGGTCTGTTCAGCCTGAAGAAGTGGAGACTGAGGGGAGACCTCACTGCAGTCCACAACTTCCTCAGGCAGGGAAGAGGAGGCGCAGGCATTGATCTCTTCTCTATGGTGACCAGTGGCAGGACCTGTGGAAATGGCATGAAGCTGGCTGGATTTTAGAAAAGGGTTCTTCACCCAGAGGGTGTTCAGGCACTGAAACAGCTCCCCAGGGAAGTGGTCACAGCACGAAGCCTGACAGAGTTCAAGAAGCATTTGGACAAAGCTCTCAGGCACATGGTGCAATGTGCAGGGGATGCTGCTGTGCAGGGCCAGGAGTTGGGCTTGATGATCCTTGTGGGACCCTTCCAACTCAGTTTATTCTGCGATTTTATGAAGAATCTTTCACAACATTTACTATTTGTGAAGACCACGCACAGAATACATCCAATCACTTCATCTCTACCGTATCTATTTGAGTCAGCTATTGCTGAATGATGGGGACTGTTTCAAACATAGAGTCCTTCCTTGACTGTACAAAGCACCAGCTCTAACATCTTCTCTGTCCATGTAACAGTTCTTCTGATGTCAAGCAGTCCTGTTGCACTTCCCAGGCTCCTTCTAGATTTCACATGCTGCCTTTATCATCCAAACATGCCTGGCAGAATACTATTATGATGTGTTCAGCCTCTCAACATGAGGAAGACATAAAACTTCAGATTTAGCTGCAGCTTTATTACATTGCCTCAGAGAGCTGAAACATAATAAGTAAATCTCATATACATGATTCCCACTGCTTATAGACCTTTAATAGTTTGTTGGGTTTTGTTTCACTTTAATATGTACTAAATTCTCTGTAACGTTCTTCCATCTTTTGTAGACTTTCAGGACAACCTGAAGTTCAGTAAAAATGTCTCTGTTTTGGTGTAAGGTGGATTTATTTTCAAAGCATGTGTTATCTTCTGGGCAAAAAGAAACCTGGGTAGTCTGTAGCTCTGGACTCTGCATCTCAGAATGAAGTCTTCAGGACATGCAAGAGGAGGGATGCAGCTCCAGAGCACAGAGCACAGACAAATGCAGAGCAACCATTCCCGCAGAACAACGACAGCAAACTTTGAGGGTGACTGATACCAAATAGCTTTGAGAAAATACTGTAGCGTCTGGTTACTGTGACCAAACCAAACCTGTCACGGACAAAAAGGTGGTTCCAGCAGAGCCCTATACTGTCCCCCTGTATAAGTGGCCACAGCACCGGCTAAGGGCAGAAGACAGCAAGCCAGTCATGTAGCAAGAATTTAGCTGCAAATGTGGTGGGGATCCTGGCTTCTCCACAGCTCAGAGACCACCACTGCAGCAAAGCTGATAGCATTTAATTCGGCTTCTGTTGCTGCCAAGCATTTAGGTTGCAAACTACTTTTCTCTCATCTTCCCTCAGCTGCAATCCAGTCTTGGCTCCTTCTTCACAGTGGCTGCCAGGACACAGATCTGCAGGACTTCGAGCTCCCCCTCACCTCAAATGTCCCCACCTTGCTCCAGGGCCTATGCACAGGCTCCCTCGATGGTCACCACAGCCAGGCCCCCATTTTAGCTGCAGGGGGAAATGAGTGTGGGGGAGCACGGGGCTCCTCCACCCCTCTGCGGCTGCGCTGTGGCAGAGCACAGATCATCCCCTGAGTACTGCCCCGGCTGCCCCAGAATCGTTGCCTTATAAAGACCATTTTGCCTGTGGCTCACGCTCATGCCCTGTATACATAAAGAGAAATTGAAATGTTCCAGGCTCCGCTGTCGTCTTCTGAGCAAAGTAGTAATATATGGCCTTGCGATTCCTTCTCACCAGATCCGCAGCATGGGTTCAGTTTCTTTCTTCAGCTGCCGCGGTGGCTAAGGTGGCACCAGCCTGGTGAGCCAGCTGCTGTGAGGGACCCCCTGGGATGGCTTTGCTCACCTTAATGGTTGCCATTGATGTTTTTCCCTAAGATGACTGTTGGCCAAAGGTCTTCATAAGAAAAGGTCTCAAATTCCTGGTACCCTGTTGCCTTTACAATGCATAGACCATTTTTACAGCCCTGTTAGCAACCACTTTGTCAGCTACTTGGTAATTAAACTGTGCAATTTGCTGAAGGAAACTGTAGTGGATGATTACCTCAAAATTTCAGCCAGGATAGCTCACATCTTTCCACTTAAAGAACTGCAAGAATGCAGAAGACCAGAGTTTCACCCTCAGCAGCTCAGCATGTATTTCATGGCAAGAGAAGGGCAGCACAGCAGGAGGTTGGATATGCTAGACTTCAAATTATTACTCATTAAAAGAGCTCAAAGCAGCAAAATGGCTGCTGCTACTAAGAGAAATTAATCTGGCATAATTTCTGTTCAAAACAATGTCACAACTGAGGCTGTGGCACAGGACAGTGGGATCAGGTAACTCTCAGCCTCCTTCTAACATTACAGGGGAAAATCAGGTTCAAGGGCCTTATGTTTTTCCAGTGACAAAGATCATGAAACTCTTCCTTTATTTACAGGAGCTCTGGGCAACACCTATTTTGTACACAACAATGTGTATCTGTTGGTGGTAAAGAAATCCCTCTGTCCTATTGATCTGTTGCCATTCACTCCAGACGAGAAAACCTTGTGAAGTGTGTCACCTAAACCTCTCTCTAAGCAGAGATTTACACTAAATATGTATTATTGCCCTTATTGCTTTGTGTATGCCAACATACATCCTGCATTCATTTCTAAATATACAAGTAGTGACCTCTTCTATTTACCGAAGGGGAAGTTGATCAGGAAAACACTTCTCTTTTTTTTCCTCTTTGTCTACAGGAGGCCTTCTGACACAAATATGCTAAAAGCTTTTATATCATCTGATTTATGCTGCAAGCTTTAACTTCAGGCTTATGTTAACAGATTCCTGTTGAAGCCATTCTTGTTAGCCCATCAAGACTGTATTTCCTCAGCAAAGATATCTGATAGCAAATGCTGTTGTAACTTCCCATATGATCCCTTCTGTCATTCCCAGGCAAGGCTGGGACTGATACCTGTCAAGCAGAGAAGTGGGGGACCAAAGGCTATCACAGCTCACCACACTTTCCTGTTTTGTTTTTGCTTTTAGTGCCTGTCCTTGGTCAGGCTGAGATTTGGCCATCAACAATTTACAAGGGCATGTAGTGACAGGAGAGGGGGAATGGATTCAAACTGAAAGGGAGTAGGTTTAGATTAGAGGTTAGGAAGAAATTCTTTACTGTGAGAGTGGTGAGGCACTGGAACAAGTTGCCCAGAGAAGCTGTGGTTGTCCCAACCCTGCAAGTGTTCAAGGACAGGTTGGATGAGGCTCTGAGCAACCTGGTCTAGTGGAAGGTGTCCCTGGCCATGGCAGGGGTTTAGAACCAGATTGTCTCTAAGGTCCCTTCCAACACAAGTGATTCTGTGACTTTATGATCCCCCACCCATTCATTAGTGTGTGAGAGAGGTAAGCTGGACGGTCCATTAGGGTCTACCTCTCCTCAGATGGTAGACAGAGAGGAGAAAGGATAGATCTGTAATGCAGATGTAGGGAGAGAAGATCTTGACGTGACATACCCTCAAATATACTGCAGACCCACAAATGCTGAATTGGGGATAAAAACATATATATTATATGTATAATATTTTTTAAAGGTGTATATATATATACACACACACACATATAAACATAGAAGAGACTAACACTTTAAGACCATTTACAACAGATTAGCTACTTCTTGGTTCAGTGCCCTCAGAAGATCTACATCATCTGTAGCAATAGGAAGGAGAGAATCAAGACAGAGGAAAAACTCTTGACTTAAACTTGGATTTAAATATGTTTTTCTCCACAAAGCAGGCATGTGTGCTCTGCAGCCTGGCAAAACACCCAGAGCAAATTTTGAAGGACAAAGGAGATAAACAAACGGCGGTTTAAATTAGCAAACCACAGATTGATACACAGCATATGCAGCTAGAGCAAAAGTGAAAGCTTTGGGAGAGGCTTCACAAGGCAAGAAGACTGTTGTGCCAGAAGCAGGATAAAGACTTGTCTGCAGCCTAGAAACAGGCTCAGATCAGCAGCACCCGACTCCCCACAGCTGCTATATTTACAACACTAAAATTATTTTCTGCAAAAACTTCAGGCAGGTTGTTCTGGTATCTGCAGTTACAGTCCAGACTTCGCAAAGAAAATCTAGGTGTGCTGACTACAGACTACTAATATATTTTAGAGTGTGAGAAAACAATTATTTGGGGGGGAAAAAAATTCTTGTAGTCATTTCAGCAAGTGGGAAGGGTTGAAAAACATGGGTTTAGTAATAGGGACTCAGTTCAGTTGCATAAATAAGTAATTTACTGCCTTCAGAGTGTCTTACAGAGTTCTGTCTGATCCCATCTACTCCTCCAGTAGGGCATGGCTGTCCTGTCGACCCCAGGCTTTATCCATCAGTGCATGCGGATGTCTCACATGCCAGTTAAGACACTCTGGGTACCAGCAAAATAACCCTGATCCCTTGATATCTGGAGCAGAGCACTCACCATAACCAGACAGGCCGATGAGGACAAGAAAAACCAACACTAAATACAAGTGTAGAAATCATGGGGAAAACACCCCACAAATTTGCGAGAAGGAGATGAATAGACAATGGATAAAATTTTGCTACTACCAAGTGTGACTTGAAAAAAGCTGGAGCAAAGACCAGAATCCAATGTTGCATACGCTAATGTTATAGAAAAAGTATTTGTACTGATGCATTCATATTTGTCCCTTGGCCATAACCTGGGCTCAGAGGGCTGTGGTGGGAGGCACAAGCCCCAGCTGGATGCCTGTCACTGGAGGTAACCCAGGGGTCCTGGGGGTACCTGCTCTAGCTGACCCCGCTTTGACCACACAGTTTGCAGAGAGGCTGTCTGCTCTGTGATTGCATGTGGAAAAAATTTACTTGCTGTCTCTAAGTTATGAGTTCTTCTATCCAGGAACATGACACAGCTGATGAGCTTAAAATCGACGTCATAGTCACGGTATTTGCCAGAAATAGCACACTGATAATGGCAGTGGTAGACAATGGACCACAGCTTACAAGTTTAAAAGTCAAAGCCTTTGCAAATTATGCAGACATTTTATTTCAAATGTAGGATATTTACTGTTTTAAGTATATTGTGGATAGTAGTGCTACAACAGATAACTATTTAAAGAAGTTATAACATGCAGATTTTAGGGAAGCCAGATGTTTGTGAAAAGTAACTAAAAATATGTAGAAGAACTCATGTGAATGATAGAAAATAAAAGAAGACCTAAGTGCCAACAGCCTATAAAATAGCCTTAAGAAAATCTGGAGTGAGTTATATCAGAGGAATGTACATGAATGGAGGAAAAGAGAGGGAACATAACCACACAGAGAAAGCTTCATCAGTGCAGGTCATGGAGATGGACTAGTTAGAAATGTAAGATGGGATATATGAATAAAAGATATTATCTAGCTAACGGAAAGGTGGACATAAGCAGCCCATGACAGATGGTAACAGCTGAAAGATTGAGAAGGATATTAATAAATGAGAAATTTGTTTAAGGAAGTACTCTAAAGAGAATTAAATCACATCTTAAAAAAATATTTTGAAAGAAAGTCTTGCTCAGGGGGATTTCTGAGAGGAAATGGCATGGAAGAAAGACTGAAAGCTGTGAAGCTTCTAACCTGAAGAGGAAAGAAGGAAGATTAGGCAATGATTGTTCAGCCTGTGACAGATTCTTGGAGAAGGGAAGAATTCATCTTCCCACTAAGTGAAGATGATAAAGACAAGGCAGAAAAGATTCAAATGCACATGCAAAAAATAAACTTGGGTTTTTTTCAAGGGCAAGACTGTAAAAATAGGAAAGGTATAGAAGAACTTGTCCATGGAGAAGAAAAACTGTCACAGGATATATGGCCAGATTCATCTTTGCCTTTGAACTGAGATGGTCACAAAACTGATGTGTGTGGGGAGTCTCTCAACCATTGGAGCAGCTGGGACACAGGAATCGCTTCCTGACAAAGGTCTTTTTGCCAGGATCCCTTGCAAGGGACAGACTGAGACTGTTACACTGACTCCGCCTGCTGAAGACTTTATTAGGATTTTGCTGGATATGGGACCAGGACAATCCACTAAAATATAAAGGAGAAATTCTTTGGCATAGACTATAACCAGAACAAGAGATCAGTCAGCAAAGAAAGAATAACAGTTAAAAATGTAACAAAGTGTATGTGCACAACAGAAGACTGAAGACAAAAAAGGACCTTGGAAAAGAGTGGAAGAAGGGTCGAAACAGTTTTGTGAAGATAACAAACATGATTGTTAGCAACGTTGGTACCATCACCTGCTTTAGCCAAAAATAAAAGCCAAAACCAAACCTGCAAAGATGGATTTGATTTGAAGAATTAGGCACTTGGGAGAAGCCTGGACTTTCTCCAGCTCCATTCAACAGCTGAAGGTGTGAGCAAGATGAAATGCAGAAACTAGTCAATGCTAAGGAGTGTCACAGATGGCAGAATGTGAAACAAGAAGACTGAAGACAAGGAATTACAACAGTAAGACACACAAAGTATATAACCAGCTACTTTGCCTACCCCAGGTCACCACATTATTTGCAGGAAATTCTAGGACAAGGATGTTGAGGAAGAATTTCATACAGAAATTTTCCTAGTCTGCGGTATCATCTAAAAGGAGTTTAATCACAAGTGGTCTGATTCAGTGGCCAAAACTCTTCTTGAGGGACCTGGCATTCTGCTTGTGAAGCTGCACGCCACGCATCCCCAGTGGAGACCAGAAGCTGAATGCCACAGATGAACCATTATTTGCCAGCTTTGCTGAAGACATTTTGCAAGAGCCCATAGCATAAAAAAGAAAGTGAGGGGATGATATTACAGCAGCTAGAGCATACCAATTGTTGTGAGAAAGCTTTTCTACCCTTGCTGATCCCAGGGCAGAAGATTCCAAGTCCACCAGTGTTTGCTGACACAATCTGAAGGTTCATCACACCCCTATTCTCCCTGCTGTCCTACATGGAGCCAGACAGGAAACTGAGCCATTCCTGCATGTAACTATCATGGTACCTCATAAGGATTTAAATCGGACATCGAGGACAGGGAGAGGATGTGTCCTGAAGGCAAGTTACATTGGTTTGCTGGTGATGTGACAGATTGAAGACATAAGATGCAGGTTGTTAGACTTTTGTCCATGCTAATTCCCAGCTTTGGTGTAGGGTCATAACCTCAGAGAAGTGCAGTTCCACTGTCCTGAAAATTTGACAGAGTTAACAGCACCTTCAGAACTTACAGACAAACCATGTAATTCAATCATCTAATGTTGGAGGAGGCTACTAGGAACATCTTCTCAGCTCAGGAGCAGGTTGCTGCTGCTGCCTGGAAGGTTGGCAAATCAGATATGGGTACTACAGTGAAACGTCAGTCACTTTTTAAAGACATGGAGCTGAAAACTTACTCTAAACTACGTAAACAGCAGCAAGTGTGCCTTAACCTATGATACAGACTGGAACACTGAGTGATAACATCAGAGTAACTTTGTGAGTCCATATGCTAAGTGATGAAGGTGCTTCACATTCAGTGGGATCAAAGTGAAGCTGAGACACTGCCTGTTTGAGTGTTTGCTTGTTTACAGTAACGTGAATAGCTGGTCATACTTCATGCCATTGAATGTATAATTGGAACAGGACACTCTAATTTGCAATTTTATTCTTCCTGAACATAACAGTAAGACCATAGTAAGAGCTATTTATTATCATCAACAATGCCCAAGGATATGTGGATTTGGAAGGGAAGGGGAGCAGGGAGTAGCTAAGGGCTCTGCAGTCCTCCTCTCCCCATGAGCACTACCTGGTTTAACGTGCTCTCCAAGCCACGTAATGCTAGAATGTTCTGTGCCTGTGCTTCCAAGCTCCAACAGCAGCTGCACTTAGCTGCAGTTCATGGTACTCAGGCTGTGTCTGTGTCTGTTGGGTTGCACACATCAGCCAAAAGCCTCCTGGTAATAAGTGCAAAACCACATTTGCTGATAGATCAAGGAACAAGAGTAAGAAACTGTATGTTTTTAATTGCCTGTATTACATGACAATATGACTTTTTTTACTATGAGGGTAAAGGCCAAATTGGTATTAGATTTGCAGAAACATTCAGCAATGACTCTTCCAGAAGTCTGAGGCAAAATCTGCACTGTGTAAAATCCTACTATTACTGAGGGTCATTTGCAGATTAGTTATGAAAAAGAGACTTTTGATTAGATTTTCAGCAGCAGTCATGGGTTACTGTAGTTCATTGTAGGTAGGGCAGTCTTGAAAACATTGCACAAGCATCAATTAATTAACTCACTTGGAAGAGCAGAAAAATTTATCAAGCACATTTGTAAATCGAGAAATATAACCAAATAAGGCTAGTGGTGATGTTTGGGCCAAGAATTTCAGAAAAAAAAAATGAAGACATGTTTCTGTAACAGCCCTTTGAGCAATATGGTAACTCTCAATAATATTCACTGATTTCTTCAGGCACGCTTCTAGAAATACTAGAAAGTCATACTTTTTCTAATTACAAATCTTTCAGTCTACTTGCCATCATACCACAGCTTATTTTTTACTTTAACCTTTTACTTTCAAAGTTAACAGTTGCTCAGAAATAAGGTTTAATATATTCAAGATTCAAATAGTTCATATCAACAGAGTTAATCCTGCATTTTTGTTTTCCCACATCAACATTTGTTTGTGCCTTCTATGTCTGTTGTAGATTTAAAATATTGGCTACGATACAAAACATGCATTATTTATAAAAGAGTGGACAAGAGGCAAGTTGCTAGTTTAGTTCCTGAGCTGTTACACACCATTTTATGGAAATGTTACTAAAATGCCCTATTTCACACTCAGATCAGCTTCAGAAGCACTTAATACCTGAGAAAAGTTAAGTGACAGGTTTATGCAAAACTTGTCAAGGCAAGTCTTGTTTTACATCAAGCTAAATTTGGATTCCCTTCAGGAAATTGGGAAGTGTCATTATTTCTTTTCATCCTGTTTTATGATCCCAAAGACGGTTGACATTCCTGCATTTCCTACATGAAAAAAGCATTTAGTAATCACCAAGGATAAGACTTCAGCAGTAGGTGAGACACAAATTTGTTAAAGTGGGTTTAGAGGAGGCCACAAAGATGATCACAGGGCTGGGGCACCTCTCCTGTGCAGACAGACTGAGAGAGCTGTGTTTGTTCCATCAGGGAAAGAGAAGGTTCTGGGGAGACCTCAATGTGGCCTTTCAATACTTAGAAGTGGCTTACAAAAAAACGTTGCTGAGATACTTTTTAGCAGGATCTTTGAGTGACGGGACAAGAGACATTTTTAAACTGAAAGAGGTCTAGATTGGCAACCATGAAACACTGATGTGATGAGTGTGATGACACACTTGAAAGGGTTGCCCAGAGAAGTTGTGAACTCCTTATCTCTGGAAGTGCCCACAACCAGGTTGGACGGGGCTTTGAGAAACTTGGTGCCTGGAAGATGTCCCTGACCATGGCAGGGAGGTTGGAACTGGACAATATTTAGGGTCCCTTCCAGCCCAAATAATTGTGTGATTCTCTGAATCTATTAGCAGATATAAATTCTGCTTCAGTTTTAACTATTGTTATACTAGTCAAACAAGTTGCTTCACTTGTATTTTTCACCAATTGTTATTCTTCCATACTCAAATATATCAATACCTGTATTTGACTTTTTTAAGGTTCTGTTTCAAGGTACTTCCTGGAGAAGCACAGGACATGAATTCCAAAGCTTTCAATTAGGAAACATTAAAGGTAGAAGATCACAATGAAACAAGGCTAAAAATCTTTGCTTCCAGTCATTTCAGTGCTAAACTTTCATTTTCCATTGCATTCTATCTCCATAGTTAGAAAGAGTTTGTTGTTTCAAATAAAGTTGTCCCATTCTTTCCCACTGACAGAGCAAGCTGGTCAAACCACATCTTTCATAACATACCAGCCAGGGCAGTCAGAAGGAAAACCCTGTGTTGCAGTGAGAGATGTCATTTCTGAGGAACATCAGCCAAAGAAAGATATCACGACAAAGTAAAAAACTGCCTATAACATTTCAATTTTTATCTCCAGAAAGTACGTTTTCCAATGTACAAGTTTCTAGGCAGCCCTAATAACTTCAAAAACCTAGACTGCTTTCTTGTCATAATCAGGAAAGCATTGGATGAAGTACAAAGTTGGTCTCTTCCCATTCCTACATGCATCTGGGAAACAGATCCTGAGTGAATGACTTGTATATAAATGAGGCGGGAATGTGCAACCTGTGTATTCTAGTACCTTCCCTTATGCAAAGGACACAGGAGAAGAGAAATTCTTCATCCCACCTCAAGCAGCAACTAGGGGAGTTAGCCAGGCAGCAAAGATGAAACAAATGCCATCCTTAGGAAAGACAGTACTGTACCTCCAGGAAGGTTGGGATTCATCATCCAATGTGTTAACTAAATTTACAAATCAGAATACATTTTTTGAACCAGTTTGGGAAGCAAGGAATTTAAAAGCTGATCTATATTTAGAGCTGTGCCAACAAAGAAATCCAGCTGTACTGAAACATTACGCAAGAAAGCCTCTTGAAGTGAATTCAAGAAATCAGGTTATTTTAAAGCCAGACACAGCTAGTCAATGATTTATAGTAATTTACGCATGGTTCTACAGTCAGGATGCCACTGTGGAAGGAAGAAAACAAAAGAAAAATCTGAAACAAGTAGTACCCAATTTAAAAATGAATATATAATGCCTTTTGACCCAAAATGAACATTTAATTTACATTGGTGCAGTTTTTCAATTGTGTAGAAACCGTAACAGATTCGGTTTTCTATTACACACTTGTCTATTCACGTTCTCACCCCATTGCAGCAACACCCAATTGCTTTCCAGTAGTGCATTAAGCAACATCTCCTTTGTTCTCTCTTCCTCTGCCGCAGGGAAGACATTTGTAGGATGATTTGCTTTGATAATTTGGATGTTTTTCTTTAATGTATATGTTGCAATGTATTTATGTCATAAAGACAGGTTAAAGAACATTGTTTACATTTGGATGATGATGTTGTTTGCGATAGTCTTAGATCCTGAGGGAATTAATTCCACAGTTTTGGACTAGGCTTTAAAAGTTTTTAACCACCTGCATTAAGGAGGTACATTAAGGCCAAGGGGTAAGTATTTTTTTCCTTCATTTTTGTCCTGTTTTTTCATCTTGAGTTTTAGCCAATCTTCTAGATCATTGGTTTTGAAAGAGAGGTGTGTGGACTCATGGGGTGTGTAAGATAATCCATTGGAATGTCACAAGAAAATACATTCTGTAGTATTAATAAATAAATTAATAAATTTTATCTTTAGCTTATCTTTCTTTAATTTCTATTTTGTCTATGCTTCTAATTTACATAATATATTATGATGACACTACACATACATAATTCATAAATAAAAAATACAAATATATTTGGGATGCATGCTCAAAGTTTTTTTAGTGATAGGGGTACACTACCAAAACATTTTGAGACCGCTGCTCTAGAGAGCAGTCCCCTAATGATACTGCACCCTAATAACATGGAGATCACAAATTTTGATCAGTATTCATAAGTCAATGCAAAAAAAACCACTAATACATCCATCAAGCATGCTTAAAGCACTGCTGCTGTTGTGGAGAGTTGCTACAACCTTCCTATACCACATGGATTTCCCTGGTGCCAAGAATCCCTAGCAGAAATAGCATGTAGCTGTGCTCTAACCAAGAGGTGTAAGAAATATGAGAATAGAGCACAACAGATCTGCCAACACAGGAGTCTCCCGGCCAGGAATGATTAAACATTGCTGGCTTCATGAGTTTTCTTTTTGGGTACCAGCACAAAACCCAGAATTGCTCCCAAAGTGTGGACTGAACTGACTGTGGGTTTGTGCACTCACACCACTGAAACGGCAATGGACACATAAATCCTTCAAAAGTAATTTCTCTGAGGACCTCTTCTGTCTTGCAGAGACTTCTGACTCAAGAGCTGATACCTTTGTGTCATGTCCTTGAAAACACAATGGAGCTGCTGATAAGAGTGCTGATGTGGTTGGGTGACCTGTGATAAATGCTTTAGCATTAGCACCTGGTTTTGAAAATGTAGCCTCCCTAGATTAAATCAAATTATTACAAAGGTGTTAACTGTAGTTTTGAAAATCCACATGCACAGATGTGTCTGCAAGACTTTTTTGAAGTAGCCACTTTGATTTAATCTCAATGGTACTATACCTTCACCCATTTTCTGGCATACAAAAGCAATTAAATATTTTCCAGTTTACTTACACGTTCCAGAAAAGCCTAGTGATTATACCGAGGTAAGCCTGAAGTTTTCCCAACTAAACCAGGTTTTCACAAAGCATCAGAGTTCACACTTTAGCAGTACTATAAAAATGGGGGGATGTGGGAGGGGAGGAGCTCCTAGTGAAAATAAGAGATGCCTTTCTGAAACACCCATGTAGCAACAATGTTCCCCACAGGCCATATGGCTGTTAAGATTTAGTAGATTAGGATAACGGCTTGTCCATACCACGTAGAGGAGGAAGAGGAGGGAAAAAAGGGATATTGAGCAAGAACACTTCAGGGAGGCACCCGAGGTGCTGATGCTTGTGAGGCACACTCCAGGACCACACCATAGCGAAGGGAAAGTGACCAACATTTAGGCAACACTTTCCCAGGCCTTAAAGAGAGTGTCCAAGTTATGCATGGCTATTCCTACTAGGATTCTGATTCAGATAGGGAAATGCATTAGGTGTGAGGACATCAACATTGAATGTGGGAACCCTTTGCAGCGCTGTGTGGCGAGAGAAATGTTTTGGCACAGCTGAGGGCTTTGATGGTTTGGCTTTGGGAAAATGTACATCATGGAGAGAGATGGCACGAGGGCAGTGCAAAGGCAGTCAGGGTTGCTGTGGATTCCTTCCCTTGCTTGCACTAGCCTGCTTTGGGAAAAACAAAAAGAAAAGGGAGCATTAGCTCAGGGAATGGCTTGTGAAGTGGGCAGGGGACCTTTCTAAGGACAAAAGAGAGTATAAGGTCTTGAGCCCACTCCCATCTTCCTGGGGATTTGGCTGCCTGAGCTCAGGGCCAACTCAGAGACACTGCAGGTGGTGTGACCTTGAGGAAAACGCTTACCGAAAGTGAAGCAGGGTGGATTTGTCTAGGGCTGCTTCTCCTCCTGGAACCTGCTTCAAAGTTTATTCTCTTCACCTTTCTCTTCCCTTTGGTCTCTGCCTGTGTTACACTGCAGTGGCACTGCAGGCTTGCCTGTGCATTGCCTGCCAGACTGCCAGAGGAAAATATTTGCATGACTGTGTCTGGCATTGGCAACGGCAGAAATTGCAACATCCTATAATGAGTTCAGCAGTAATAACATTTAAGAGTGCTAACCCTGTTCCTTACTGACCTGGCATTAACATCTTTGCTAGCAGATTTCACTCAGTTTTAGAAGTTTTGGTTTAAGTTTGATTTTCTGTGTGATTAAAGATATCCTATATATAATATTCAAAGGAATAATTTTTATTCCCTCCAGCAAATACAATTATAATTATGGCTGCTGTATAGAATTGCAGGATTAGCAAAGTGTGCCAACAATTATTTGGTTTGTGTAGTTTCTTTATCTCCTCCCAAGAAAGAAATCCACAAACATTGTCCTACAAAAAGGACATTTTAATAAGCAAAACTTTCAGGTTTCACTCCTGTTCAACGCTGTGTGGACTAATTCCACTCAGCTTAGATTCTGCAGCCCATGGTAACTGTTACTAACTGCTTGGTAACTTATATAAAGAAGGCTGAATGGAGATATATGCCTTCCGTGAACTTTGGTAACTTAAGATGGAGAGTACCATCGGCCCACTAGCAGAGTTAGAAGTAGGAAAAATGAGTAAGATTATCCAGAAAAACAAGAGTTGGATAATTGGATAAAAAGAGAGGGATACATAGGATTACCCAAAGTCAGCAGTCAGAGTGTTTAGAGGAGGCTGTAACCTGACTGAAGGGGCACTGATCAAAGTCACAGGGAAAATGCAGTTGTTTAAATACCCAGAAGGACTTAATTCCCTTCCTGATTAGAGTGTATCTTCAACAGCTCTTTCACTGCCTGATAAAGCACATCCATCCAAGCTGGAGACTGAAAAGTACAGAACTACTATGGAGGCCCACCAAAGAAACAAATTACATGAAAGAGAAAAAGTGTACTATTTTTCTAGTCAGGAAAAGGTTGAAAACCAGATGCTTTCAGAACTGGCCACCATTCAAAACAGACACCTAACCCAGGTAGACAAAAGGATTAGAAACCTGTGAATAAGAAAGAATAAATAATCTTAGGTATAAATATGCTAAATTACTTTAAAAGATATTGAACCTAAGAGGAAATGCCTTGCATTTGAGAAGTCTAAACTGGCCATAGCTGTAGCCATAGGAACAAAAAAAAGAGAAACCCTTCATCATCTGAGCAGTTGGCCCCAACAAGTGAGCAGATTTCAATCTCCTGCAGCACGCTTCAGATCAGGTCTTTCAGTCCTACTTCAGAAAAATAATAATTTTTTTAGATAAATCTTATGTCCTTTCTTCATGGAAGCACATGAAAACATACTTACCTAGAGGTAAACACATGTTCAAGTGCTTCTCTGGAAAAGAAAATTCATTTAGGCTGCAGGTGACTGACTGACTAAAACAAATAGCAGTGCTGTCCTTGTGTAGAATGAAAAAATGGAAAAAAAAAAAAGAAACAACAAAAACCAGTCATGTGAAGCTACAACATTAAGGTCAGACTAAGCAGAATTTTCCAAAAGAAGAGATAGTTAGTAGACATAATAACAACAGTGGTGGATAGAACACAATCTCTTCATAAGGATGTTTAGAAACTCAACATGAAAATATGAGAAAATAGAATCTAAAGAGATTAGGAAAAAACAGTGTGGAGGATCCATGAAAGAAGGGAAGCTACTATGCATCCCATGGGTCTTTCAGGAGAGCTGATGATGCAGCTATAGGAGAAGGCTCTACAACAGGAAGGACACACCTGGAAGGAGGGCAGCAAGGACAGCTCTTCACAGCCAGGCAGACAAAACTCCTCTCAGAGGCCTGTGGGCAACTGGACCTGTCTAGATTTAAGAGTAACAGGAAGTCATTCACATGACCATGAGAAAAGTACAAACCGGGAATGAAGGCTGTCGACCCCTCACTGGATGTGAACTTCCCCCAGTAGTGTAAAACCAGTGTGACACAGCCCCACAGCAGACTGTCCCTCAGCCTAGGGGCAGCACTGCCACCCTGCATCCAGGTGCTGCCTGCGCATCTGGCATCCTTGACAGGAATAGCTGAGGGTCAGGATAAGGAAATGATGCATTGAATTTTGCAGGACTAATCATTGATATCCACCCATTAGACTGTCTGACACAGTTTGTTGAATAAGATGGCTTTAACACCTCTGGATACTTTCAAATTGTTTTGTATTGCCAGAGCAGTATAAAAGTACTTAGTATGAAAGAGATTTAATCCAGGAATGTGTAACAGAGAAGGCTGTTTGGAAGAGCTACAACACCCACGGCGCAGACAGGAGTAAGTCATGTGCTGGCACTCAGCTCGCAGACAGGTGTGCCGGCTGCTCGGTGACATTATCATTCTTCCAGTTGTTTCTTACCACTCCTCTGCCGAGAGTTTCCACCCCCACAGTTCTGTTGGCAGAAGGAATTAAGTGAGTGCTCCCTCGTGTGCTTCCAACAAGTCAGATGGATTAGTCAACAAAGAGGGTTTAAACCAACCTGCTCGCTTTGCCTGAAGCAAATGGAAGTACTCTTAAACAAACCTTTTTACCAGCTGAGCTACGGCAGCAGTAACTGCAGCATCGGCGGGGAAGCATGTGGGTACAAAGTGGCAAAATCTTCAAGTGGTGCAGTTAGATCTGAACCCACTGTTTGTCCAGAGCTTTAAAAGTAAGCACAAGCTATAGCATCTTACACACACAACACGTGTCCATGTGTATATTTTATTTTTCAGAAAATACAAAGTTAATGTAATTACACTGAAAATTCTTCCATTGAAGGCTAAGTTGAGGCACATTATCTCATATTCGTTGTGTACTAAAAGCATACAAGCGGAGAGGTATTAGACAGCGGATGGTCAGCTTTCACTCATTATCCCTTCCTAGCCTAAGGTCACAACACGCAATTGTGCAAAATTAAGTAATTGACCTGAAAAAGGTTGTGATTTACTTTTCCAAATATCACTTTCAAGGTAATTCCAAGAGGAATTATTGCACAAACTCAATTTGAGTTCAATTTATCACAGAAACAGCTGCCAATTTAGACCAAACATTCTGCTGACACTACCAAAGTGAGAGTTTCTACTATTAGGAATTACACTTTCAAGTCTTCTCCAATTGTAATCTGGAAGCAAGGATTGTGAAATCTCCAGATATTTCTGTGCCAGGTTGGACAGCAATGAAATTTCAGCACACACAAGTCTTCCCAAGGCATTCAGTGCTCCCTGTGCAGCTGAACACGTGCCACCAAAATCTAATTTGGTATGTGTACTTCAGTGGCACCTGAGCAGACAGCATAGGCAGAACTAAGGATGGCATCAAGGCTTCCGAGGTCTTCCTCATTAGCTTCAATCGTTGTATTCTCTTCCTGGTACAAGTTCTGTGGAGCAGCACAGTTCAAACCACAAAGTGACAGCTTATACTATTTATTTTCTGCTATGATCTATTTTTCCACTTCTGGGGTACCAGGAAAAATGTGCACTTGTTCCTGCCCTCGTAATAAGGCTCCAGTTCTAATACATTCACTTTGCTGTGTGATCCCCACAGCAGATGAGCTTATTTTGCAGAGAAATACTTTTACTTGAGAGGCAAGAGCGCCTTCTCTCCTATCAGTGAATTTCCAACAGTGAGCTTCCAAAATCCCTCAATACGGAGGAGTATTTAAACTGAAACTTTCACATGCCCAGGAATATAGATTTCAATAACACAAAAATCATGATAGTAAGCCTTGAACTTTCTTTGAAGAAATCTTGAATCTTCCTTACTGAAAATCCTGTGCAGAGATGTGCTCCAGGAATAAGGACAACAATCCAACGGTTTCAGAAGCTATCTTGCAAGAGTCAGCCTCATCATGAAAGTGTTTCTTAGGTCACAGCAGCAATTTCAGGACACAAATCGTTCCAGTTATAATATGTTATTAGTATCAGTAGCATTTTGTTGAAAATGCTTATGATTGGTATACACTGGAATGGCATGATGTTTCTCATGGCATGGTCTATTTCTCACTCATTTCTGTAAGAGTTATGTCAGATTTAAATACTCTCCTCAGCTGCAACAAAAGGAGATGCTGGATGTGCGTAACAAGCTCACTGGCCCTGGTGGGGGTCTTGGAATTATGTGATACTTAAGATCCCCTTCAACAAAACCATTCTATGATTCTGTGGATAACACAGTCATCAATCATACCAGAATATAATCCTCAGAGTCTTGCACAACAGGTTTTATCATCTAAAAGCAAAGATCCTACGCTTTTGTGTAGGAGCTTGCAACTTGTTCACTGAAAACCTAATTCAGCAGTATATACAAACGCCCATTTAAAAGTTTTGATAGAATGGGCTTTAAGTAGTATTAAATATGGAATACATTAGTGATGATATTCACTCACATAAGAGTTTTATAAACCATTCTCCCCAGATATATATACAGATGGAGTGATGAACAGGATTTTATGTGATGCTCACTCCCTTTCACAACATTATGACCATTTCTTTTAAAATATTGGACAAAACAAAAACAAGTAACAAGTAATGCCTTCCTAGACTGTGTCCCTGCACAAAGTAGTACCAGCGACTGACAGCTGCATAGTTATATTTGGATTTTTCTAGATTTGGAGCAAAATGCCACACTGCAGTATTGTACTGATGCATTGATGTATCAATTATTAATTCTGTTGTCTTGTGTGAGGCAGTGACTTTTCATTTGCAGGAAGCTGAATCAGTTTATGATTCTTTCCTACTGAACAGTGGGAGATTTCTACATCTTTCCATAACATAGGAGAAAGAAGCAGAAAGAACCAAAGGACTATCAGAGACATAAGGTAAGGAAGCTCCATGTTGTGTCTGGAGGATTAGATTTCAGACTGAATAAAACTGCATTTTCCATCTACAGGACTAGGAGAGTTAACCTCTAAAGATTTCTTACCTACACTGTCCCATCAAAGAGTAGAAAAGCAAAGATATCCTGGCTGTTGTGCAATGTATGAACTTTGGCAGTAAACACTACTGACTCTCAAGAGACTCTAGGTGAAAAAGGTATGTTAAAAAATTACCAGGAGGTGTACATCAACGGTTATTTTTTAATTATGAGCCTTAGCAGCATGTGGGTTTGATAGAGGAACAAACAATTTGAAGGAGAAACTGCAATATTGCTACAAAATAAATGCTTTTCTGATACAGCATCTCAGGATGATTTTTGAAATACTTTGTCCTACCATGAACACAGTATAAATCTCATTTGCAACAAAGCAGTCTGAAAATAAGAATTTCTGCTGTGAAGATTCAGTGGTTTGTAAATTTTTGCAAATTACTCAGCAACAAAAAGAGCATCATGCAAAAGTTAAGATTACCTAGGGACACCTGTGTCTGTGAAGACGCTCAGTGAAATGGAATTATTAAATAGAGCAATGCAATCTTGATTCTAGCGTGGCAGAGCCATTATAGAACAATTAAATTAGCAGCAATGATTTAGTTAAGTTCCCTTTCCTGAGAGCACTGCACAGCAGTGGATTCTCTCATAGTAAGCTGACAACAAAGGCATGATGAGACTATTTGGGAGGAGCTATTGCAAAAGGTCAACACTCTGGAAGAGTCTGGGATGGCATCCCTGAGAAACTTACTGTAACTTTAAGGTTGGCACTACTTTGAACTGAGTGAACTCCAGAAGCTTCCTCCAATCTAAATCATTTTATGATTCTGTATCGATTCGTTACCACTCGAGATTAACTGCTGCAATCAAGCAACACCTACCTGCACTTCAGAACAGAAGCCCTACAGCTCGTTATCCACCATTCCTCCTGTGTATTTGGCAGCTCACTCCTGGATGCCCATTGAGTAGGTTTTAACAGACCAGTCCAGAGTGCACTTTATGTTCCCAGAGATCACAAGCAGTCTGCTCCGTAAATGTGAATCCCAGCAGGGATTCTTCATGCAAATTTTCTGTATACACTCACTGCAATCTGCACTGCTTCAAACAAATAGTGAGAAAGAATCTACACCATTAAATATTTCTTTAAAAACAATATAAAATGGGTAAGAAATTCTAACGTAGGTAAGGGCTGAGTTAGCTGAAAAATGCCGACAGGTAAGAATCAAGTACCACAGGAATGCAAAATTGCGGATAAGCCACAAAACCTAAAACTTTATGAAGTACAGGTGTGTTTTGTGTTGTATGGAGGCTGTAAAATTTGGAACCCTTCACTTCAATGGACCCAGACCTGAATCATTACATCCACCCTGTGCCCCTGCAACGCAAATTTAAAAATTCTTTTATCTCCAATCATTCCTCTGTCCCCTTTTGCTAGATTAAGACCAGTTTTGCTCCCCTACTGGAAATCTGATAGTGCCTTTTACAGTTTCTCTGTTTCTCCACGACTGACTCTCCTCTTCCCTTCCCCATGACTTTCAGAAAAATTTCCTTAATTTTCCCAGAATATGAATTAATTTTCTACCAAGTATCTCCTTTTCCCAAGCAATTCTTTGGAAGGAGGGAATAATTCTTGCCCATAGAACTTTTACAGTATTCTTGCAAAGTCTTCTCAAATGCAGAAGGTCAGCCATCCCTGACCCCTGCGTATTTCCAGGCCAAGACACAGGGTGGTGTACTTTTTACTACTGAATATATGTATGAGCATTACACAACACCAACACTGAACTTCTTCAGCTGGAGGACTCCATCACCCACCCTTTCTAAGATACTTTGCTATCTGTAGTTCTGGATCTGACTAAATGTTCTTCATAGCGGGTGGATGGGCTGTGGGCCACACCTGTGATACCTGAACAGTGTTTTCACAGCATCGAGGCCTTTTCTGTTTCTTACTCTGTTGCCCCAGTGAACAGACTGGGGGTGCCAAAGAGGTAGGGAGGTGACACAACTGAACCAAGGACAGTAGTACTCCATGATGCATAACATCGTGCTCCAGGGCAGAGCAGTGAAAAGAGTGTTTAGGGAAACTATCCATCTTTTTCTTGGAAACTGCCATACTCCTGGGGAGTGGACAGTGACTGCCGGAGCACGTGTTCTGATTTCTTTCTCTCTCATTTTTTCACTCTGTAACTTGACCTATGAGTTTCCTTACTTTTCCTTTTCTGTTTCCCCCTACACTGGCAATGAGGAAGAAGTGAGCAAGTGGCGGTGTAGTGCCGGGTTGCCTGGTGGAGTCGGTATCTGAAGAGAGAGTGCCGAGAGGCTGGAGCCAGGCTCTTCTCGGTGGTGCCAAGCAGCAGGACAAGAAGCAACCGGCAGAAACTGATGCAGAGAAAAGTTCCACCTGACTATGAGGAACAGGAAGAACTTTTTTACGAAAGGATCACACACTGGAGCAGGTTGCCTAGAGAGGTCATGGAGTCTCCCTCTTATTCAAGAACCGTCTGGAAGCAACCTTGAGCCATGTGCTCTGAGCTGACCCTGCTTGAGCAGGGAGGTCGGACCAGATGACCCACTGTGGACCCTCCCAACTTTTCCCACTCTGATTCTGTGTAACCCGGGGGGGGTCACCCCACAGCACCTGCTCATGCTCCTCCCAACCGCTCCCGCCCCGCGGCGTTACCGCGCGCGCCGCGCCTCGCGCCTTACGCCCGCCAG